>JACSVZ010000047.1:0-128664 GCA_014706295.1 Lycocorax pyrrhopterus obiensis | reverse complement strand
GAACTTAAGCATGTTGTGTTTTGTAGTCTCTAGAACTGCCCACACTACTTATTTTCTGTTTAATTTCTGACATAAATTTCATAAGAAGGGGTCCATAACTACCATCTTATGCTGTCAGCACTTAATCGTAATTGATTGAGCTACCAATGCTATGAAATATGAATACTAAATCATGCCAACCTGAAATTTTGTAAAACATCTCATTCTAAATTAATAAAAGAGTATTACCGAAACTGTACATCTCCGGTCAGATTGAAAGTCTGATTTATTGTTTCAGACACACACAAAAAGAGGTGGAATTTTAGGCACAGCCTGGAGAAAGTTGTTTTTGTTATAGGGTTTTAGAGATTCATTGAAGCAATATTATCGTGGCTTTCCTTTTAATCTGCCCAGCTTTTTATATAAGACATTGAGAAGTTACAGTTCTAAATTGAAAATGTGTATCTGCTTTTATTGCAGCTATATTTTACTGCAGCTGTATTTTGTTTCTAGCACAGTGTATTTCTGTCTAGAGCTCCATAGCTGCAGCTGTTTGTAGGACAAAACAGAAGACTCTGTAGATCATCACTTTTCCTCAGTGTCGTTTAATTGCAGCAAGGTTTAGACCTTGATGGTCAGAGGGCTGTGTGGAATCACTTGGACACCTTTCAGAGCTGATATCAAGGAGAACTGTGAAGGGCACCATACTCTCTTTGGGCAGCATGCTCTGTTTAATGTTTAATACACATGACAAAATAGCAGCTGAAAGGACCTGTATGGGTCTGAACCTAGGATTATATAGCAGCAGAATGCTAGTTTTGAGACAACTCATCTGTCAGATAAACTTCTAATCATAGCAGGCAGCCATGGAGTGTCAGAATGGTGAATTGAATGAGACTTGGAAAGTTCAAATAGTTCCTGGGTGCTGGAAGAAAGCTACCTGTTAATTTTGTAATTCAGAATATTTGCATGTTGAGTGCATTATTTAAAGGACCTATTGGCTCTGAATTCTTCCATGCCCAGAGAAGCAGTGGCCATGAGATAAAGTAGATATAACCAGTGTCTGTTGTGTGTTAGTCACTGTTCAGATTCACTTGAATCAGTGCTACTTTTTTAGCAGATTAGATGGCTCATTTAACTAATATTCATTATCAGAATTGCTACCCTTCACACTGAAGTTCGAGGAAGTCCTTCTAGTACTTTATTTTGAAGTTATTTTCATAATAGGCTGAGTGGAATCTCCTACTTGTTTACATTCACACTGTAAATCAAACGTTCTGGAAAACATTGGTGGATTAATAGCGTGACCACATCTCTCTTTACAAATCTCAGTTTTAGATGTGGATCAGTGCCTAGGTTCCTAGTGCAGAAGTTACAAGCTTCACAAAACTGGCAGTAGATTGTTTACAAAGCATTAATAATAGCACAGAAAGGAGAATGATAGAATAGCTAAAAGGTTTATTTGGGAATGAGGAGAAGTTAATTCTGTTCCCATGCTATTGATGGGGACAAGTAGAATATGTATGTACTATTGTTGATTAAATTGCAAATTATCTTGATTTTAGCATATTTTTTTATGGAAAATAAAATTAAAGTTCTAATTTTATACTCCAAATCACTGTAACTCAGTAAGTTGCTAACAAACCTTCTTGATTACAATTGCAAACTTGCTGAAGAGAAGCGAAGGGTTTTTCTCTCATCCTGAACCCTTCAGGGTAGAAGAAGCTGTTGAGAGGGTAGACAGTGAAAATCTGACGTGAGCAGGTCTGAAGTTCGTATATGAGGTGAATTTGATACTCTGTTAATATTCCTTTTTGCTGTGCTTTTGGTCTTTGTCTGTGTATTTGATTTAGGAAAAATTATTGGCATTTTGAATAGGATTCAAATATAAATTCAGGCAACAAACAAAGTATGATGTCATTGTTAAGATGTATCTGGATAATTTTTGTCTTGTTTATACTTCAGAAGACTAGTCTACTGTTTAATACTGGTTGAGAATTTTGGGAAAAAAACAGCAAATGAAAATCCAGATCCTCTTAATAAAAAGAGGAAAAAAACCATTGCATGTATCTAAAATGCTCATTTGAAGAGACTGCTAAGATTTAGAAAGTTTCTGTAATTTGGCTGTCATGAAAGCTGCAGAGACCATTCTGTAGGAGGTTAAGATACTAGTCAAGTCAGCCTACTCCTATTTCATAGTTCTGTCTTTCCTTCATGCCCTCTTCCACAGATTTTTAATCTTTTTTGAAATTACCTTGCTTCATTATCACATATTCAGCAACCCTAAACATAGTGTAAACAAGTGAAAAAAGTGAAGGAGAGTGTTTCAGAATCTAAAGGATTATGACTACATCATATTGTTTTAATTTTTCTTCCTGTTGGAGGATTGTCTTGTATGATTGTTTGACTATTTTTAACAATTTTAAAAAATTATAATAACACTTATTAATAAGGGGTCATCTCCTATTTGGTCATATCTTCATTTAATGATACATGAAACAGGCCTGTCACAGTTCTCAGAAGTTATTTCATTTGTTTGTTAGTTATTGTAGCAACTTTTGGTATCACATACCAAATAATCATGGAGTATTAAAATTTGCAGACCAATTTATTTATTTTTTAAGACAGATGCTTAAATAAATTAAAAGAAGCAATGCCACTAGTTTGATGCAGTTCAACAGCTGGCAGGTTTTTTTCATTCAAATCTCTATTATAGGCTTGAAAAAGCTAAGAAAAAATACCTATGCTTAATGTAAAGCTGATTGTCCTGGGCTTTGCATTCCTTAGTTCTGGCAGCACCAGTTGTATGTGGGAGCTTCTTGCTGGCATCAAGAAAGTTTAGCTGGATTTGGAAAAAATAATTGCCAGTGAAAGGGTTTTATCCTTCCATTTCTGAGGACCTGAGCTTAAGAGGAAGAGAATATATTTACTCCATCTGGCTGATTTTTCCCTTGCTTTCTTTTTTTCTTCCAGATAAGCATTAATGTTGTATTGAAATGAAATACTACTTCCAGAACTGAGGTGTTCAGCTCTCTTCTTTCCTTTACTAAATCTTTCAAGCAATAGGAACGGAATTTATTGATTGTTGTCGTGCCCAATACTCTTCCTTCATCAAGTATTATTTGAAGAATTCCAAAGGAAGGAATTTAGAATGATTCACACCAATTAATTCAGGGAAGTATCAACATTGCAAAATCCTCTGGTCCTTTGGGATTAATATTTCTTGACGCGAACTGCCTGAGGACTGCCTTAACTCAAGGGAAAAGGGAGGCTTCTTGGTGATCTATTAAATTAGCAGTCTTTCTACTTACATTTTCCAAGCCCTGCAGAGCTAGTCCTTCTTTGGACATTTTGTTCAAAGAAAAATTATCTGTGGCTTGAATGTCTAGATGTAGCTTTCTTATCAAAGGCCCTTTCTGAATTCAAGAACTGCTCCTTTTCAGACCCTGAAGGCTTGCATTGAGCAAGAGCCAACAGAAACTAATTTTTCTTACCTGTATTTCTTCAGATCTCCAGCTTCTTTTGAGGAGTACTAACATTTTGAAATAGAATATTTATGAACTGTGTCATAGTGAAAACAGTTGGAATAGGCATGCTATGGGCTCTGTCCAAGTAGAACAGGAGTTTTAGAATATTTTAAACAGTATTATTTACTACACAGATCTTCCCGCTTCTGAAGCAGCATTGCAGTACAAAAATTGTTACCAGGGTTTATCAAGTACAATAATGTTTTCTTGCTCTTTGTGCTTGGACTTAATGAAGTGCGATGTACCTTAGCTGCGTTGTTTGTGGGGGCAGCCGTAGAGTATTGAACTGGAAAAATCAAACGAACTGTTTGCATGGGACTTTGATTAAAAGTATAGTCTCTAAAGACTGTGTGTGACATTTTGTGAAAGAATATCTGGTAATTGCACAAAAGGCACTTATTTTAACATAATTACATGATCTTCTAAATCTACAGATTTTGTCACAAGGTGAGGCTGATTCACCATTATTCTTAACAAATTCCATCTTTGAACTTGAACTATCAAGTTATTAGACCCCCCCACGTGCTCCTTTGAAATTTAATTTCTTGGAAAGTCCACCCTTCCCAGCTGTCATAATTTCAAGGAAAGCAAAATAATTACCATCAATTTAGATTATTAGATTATTAGAGATTAGTATGAGACAGCGGCTTATTAGATATGTACCATTGTCATGCAGTTTATTGAAATATGTTAATAGAAATTTGAAACTGGTCATATAGTTTAGATTGAAACCATCAGAGGTGTGGTTATAGTATTTTTAAAGCTGGTAGGCCTGATTCAAATGTAAGTTGTTGATGAATGTGGAGATAAAAAGATAATATGGTCCAGTTCTGTGAAATGTAAAAGATGAAAAAAAAATCCCAAACCTCCCTTCCACGCTCCCCCAGCTTTTCAGCTGTTGTGACTGAGCACTGATTGTCCTGCAGAGAGGGTGGCTATTGAGATGTGAGTCTTTTTGTCTTTTTTTTAATATTGTAGCTGACTTTGGGCTTGCAAAGCAAAAGCAAGAAACTGCAATCTTGCATCAGTAGTGGGAACCATCCTATACTCATTGTAAGTACTCCTGCATATAACATTCAGTCCAGTGGCTTCCATCTTCATGATTATCTTGGAGCAGATAGGGAAGCTACAATGGAGTCAGGAACAAGATGCAAGCCACAAGCTATTCTGCAATAGTTGGCTGCCTGCCTATTTTGATGTTGCCTGTTCTTACACATGGTTTACTGTGGGTTAAGTTGGTGCAAAATTGAACTAATTGCAGTAGTGTAGTAACTTATTCATCTATATATAGACTATCCTTATAGGTAAAGAAGTGTGGGTTTAAATTATAAAAAGGTGTATGTAAACAGTATCAATTACCATCTCCACATGTGATGGCCTTATACCTGTAAGAATGCTTGGCCTGCAGGCTGTGATAAGTAATTAAATGTTCCAAGGTATCAGGGGAGCTACTGGTTGCTCCTCTGAATTAAGAGTGAGTCAAGAACTTAGACATTTGGCAGTTGAACATAATTCATTTTGCCATTTTTGAAATTGTTGCTTGTGAATTCCTAGTGCCAGAATGATAATGATTGGCACTTAACCCTTAGAAATCCCTGAATCCTAAAATGGCTTCAAGAGTGAGAGCTTGTGATATGTTAAATATTCAAGTCACAAACCTTGGAAGACTAATGCTTATACTTCTTAGTGAGCAAAGGTAAGGGGATTGCAAGGCTGCCTTAATTGGTTCTCCAAATATCCCTGAAGTGTAGCACAATCTTTGAGTGACACTGGATCTGTGAGTGATGGGTTGGGTATTTAAAGTGTAGTAAGAGTTTGGTGTATCTAGTTATGTGCTATCTTTTTCAACTTCTCTGAAATAATGTTTTTTTTTCTTTCTTTTCACTTACAACTGGGCAGAGAAGCTGTTGATGAGAAGTTATTGTGTTCTTTAAAACACCAATTTAAAATAGAGGTGTCAGAGGTGTCAAAACCATGCTGCTGTGGCCCTCAGGCTCACAGAATTGTAATTTTTCTTATCCTATCTACATTTATTTCTTCTTTTTGCCTGTTAGATGCCTGTTTTCTTTTCATGGATATCTTCTGGGATTTTTATATTTTGTAGGAAATTTTTGTTTGAGAGTAGTGGATTTAAGTACTCTTTTTTAAATATAATTTTTGCTTATACTATATTTATTATTATTCTCATACCCTGTCTTTGTGCATGGAAGTTCACATCAGACCTAGAACTTTGGCAGTTCTTTTTCTACCTGTTTCTCCAGATATTTGGATGCAGGATTGAGGTTAAAATGTCCCTTACATGTTGCAGTCTCTCAAGTAAGTGGTCTTTTGGGACACTACTTGTCAGTTCTACTCCACAGGCAAAATCATGCAAGCAGTGATCCTTGTCTGTCTGCAGTCAGAAAAGAGAACAGGGATGCAGTACAGATGTCTTTGTGTTTAGAATATATGCTTGAGTAATATTTAAAATGACAGGCTAAAATATCAGTCTTTCCAATGTCATAATAATTTAAAAATGCTAAAAAGGCTTTGCAAACAGCAGCATGCACTGGATGCCACCTTCAAGGTGCTTGGTTAATACTTGGTGTGTGATGGTGGGCTTTTTGAAATGGAAGCCTGTTCACAAGGAATAAAGTGAACTGGCAGAGTATTTTAGCACAAGTCTTGAAGGAGAAATCAGAGCCTATAGACTTAATCAGTGCTTGGATTAGATTTTTGTGTGGGTTTTTTTTTGTATTATTTAAGTAGATGTTAAAGACTATTAAGAAATCAAAATATTAGGACTGCCTACCTACCAATATTAGTTTCTGCACAAAAAAAAACAAAATGGAAAGAGAAAGAGAGGAGACAGTGTTGTCATCTTAGAATGGCAGAAAGTGCTTTCTTCTGAAGTGACAGGTAATAGTTCTGGGTAGTTTGAGATGCAACCCACCCTTCTTGGAGCAGACAATGTAGTAAAGAAACAAAACAGTAAATGTCAAAAGGAATGTTTGATGCTTATTGTTTAAATTTGACTAAGCAGTGTTACGCAGAATGGTTCAGATAAAAATACATCACTGTATGTACCTAACACGGTTGTATTTGGGCTTGACTGAATCAATTTGCTAATGCAATTTTTAAACCCTGTGTCATCATAAAATAACTGCAGACACTGTTTTATGTTTAGAGAGGGCTTATATAATTATGCTTTGTAATTGTGATGGTTTTTGATTTTACTTCTTACTAGATTGTATTCCACTATAACACTAATTAAATTCCTTTTACTTGATTACATCCCTGAACTAAAAAATCCAGCGATGTGTATGTTTAGAATACCAAATGTATTAAATGGATGTGTTTACACTTAATACATTAAAAATCGAGGAAAAGACTGCTCTAGGGAATTAGTAATGAATCCTGAACTCTTTTCCCAGCTCATAAGTCACCAGAAACAATCTGCTCCAAGTTAGTGGTGACAGTGTTTATTATCATGCTGTCTTGAAGGCCTTCCCAGAAAAGGCAGAGCAATTGTCCATGTTTATAGAGAGTGATGTTTCCTTTCATTTATACCTTCCATTTCTTTGTTTCAAAAAAAGTACTGTAATTTAAGAAGAGGGACATATTTACAGCGGATCAAGAGATGTATATAATTGTATACGTATAGAGACAATTTAGATAAACTCTGGGAAATTAAGTAAATTTTGAGATTGGATGGAATAGAGAGTCCCATCATAATTCCTTGAGAACGTGACTGATCTTGAAAAGCTGTTGAAAACTGTGAGTAGATCCCTCAGGTGTCATTAAGAAGCGGGCAAGAAAGTTCCACATTAGTTGGCGAGCTAACTTGATCTTTCTGAAACAAAATTATTTTCAAACATTAGAAAACTGATGCACAGAATAATGTTATTTATTTAGCTTTTTGTGCTAAAGTTGAGGAGTTGTCTTGTTGTTATACTTTGAGGAAACTCCCATTTCCGTGGTAATTGAAGGTACTATTTTACTTGTGTCCCTCATCTTCTCCGCTGTGGAGGAGAAAATATCCATTGATCTTAGTTTCTGTTTATGGACTACACACTCTGTCTGTATACTGTGTTCTGTTAACCAAATTTCTTTTCCAGTACTGATCACTGCTTCTGTTTATAACCGTATCTCGTGAGAGCACTACATAAATCCATATTCTGGTATGATTTCATGTAGAGACCTGCAGTAGCTGCGTTGTTATTGTGGTGACATAATATTTTCACTTATATAAAGATTTTTGTGTTGGGAAAGGTAATTTAAGATGAGGGAGTGTCTTGTATTTTCATACATACTTTAGCCTTTATGATGCTAAATGGTCAAACTGATTACCAGATTTTCCAGCAGTGCTTTCTTCCTCCAAAAATAGTATCTGAAACATTTTACCAATTTCAACAAAGTTTGAGAGTTTAGGTTCTTTCAATGTTTGTGAACATTTGGTGATGGATAGCAAGTAGCAAAACAATTCAATCTTGGTGAGAAAAGTTTTTAAACTTAGCTGAAACGTTCCCTTCTAAATAGCTGTAGTACGTTCTGTCATGTGACAGTAGTTTGGTGTGTCTAGATAACCAAGAAAATAGGAAACTGAAGGTACTGTGGAATGATGAGGGAGAACAGAAAACTAGTAGAAAACTGGTCTTGTGCTAGTTTGCCATTCGTGGAATGGAATGACTCCTGGAGGGGCTTTGCTGATTTGAATAGAAAGGTAACAAAAGTTAAATAATCCTTTCAGTGTATTAATACTGATTTTTTTTACCAGAGGATCTTTCTGAAAGTTGATTAATGCAGGTGTCACTCTGAGAATGAAAGATAGCCAAGGAAAATACAACTTGTGAAAGTTTGGTTGTGGTGTAGACATAGGTTGTAGTAATGTGGTGTCCGCAAAAAGTCCCAGTGCACTTGGAGGTGGAATCCACAGGGACAATATAGGTTGAGCATGCGGGCAGTACTGTCCCCATATTGTAACCCACAGCACTACTCTGTGTAGAACATTATGTTTCATTATGGGCACCCCGTGACTGAAAAGACACCTGGATGAACCTCAAGGAAGAACATGATAAGTACTTGACAGAGGACTGCCTTACAAAAAGATGCTCAAATGATTTAATTTTACATAGTTGTTATTAAGTAAGAAGTTTGTCTAGTTTACTGTCACCTGACATTTGAAATGTACTTAATACCACGTCCATTGTGACATAGCATTATACTTGGTAGTAAAACTGGAAATTACGTGAAACAAAGTAAGAAAGCATGAAGATACCTGTAATTTTATCTTCCAGAAAAAATGTTCCAATGGTAATTATAGAAGTCCCACTGTAAGAGATAACTTGATACTAGACAGGAGAGAATGAAAAACAATCTTGGACTAAAGAAAGCAGGCCACTTCAGAAGTAACCTGGACTAGTCCATACAGATGTATTTTTCCTATCCTGAGTAGAGGGAGACTTGTACTCGCAACAGCTTGTAAGTAGCTTAAAGACATAGCACAGGTCCTTTACACAAAAGGGAGTGTGAAAACAGTTTTCTGTACTTCTTTTTCTATTCAAGTGAGTGGTCCTGATCCACCTTCTAAAGAGTTACTTTAATGCTGAGGGGTGGGGTATAGCATGTAATAATTTTATAGACTGCATGGTGACTTTAGACTGCTGTCTTGAGGGGAAAAAAAGTGCTACCATAAAACATTACAAATCAAACAACGTACTTCTTGGAAGTAGTTATTTCTGTTGGACTTATATAAATTGTACAGCGATTATTTAGTCTATAATTAAATTATTATGTTATTTTTCTTCATAAGAGGTTAATAATGATAATGAATGAATACTTTTTGTTAGAATAAGATTAATCATTTCATCAAACTAATTTATAGCTTGTAAATGTCTTTTAGTCCAATGTTACTGGCTTTTGTTTGCTAGAATTCTTTCATTTTTATTTAAGTAATGTTAAATGAGCTACATTTAGATAAACTATGTTTCTTATGACATCTGAACTGCAGGACTTAGAATACTTCTGATGGGTTATTTCTGCCTTTCCCATTCTCTTCTATATTCCAGATGTTAGCTGCCATTAGTATCTTGTCAAATCCTTGCTATTTCTACATCTTACTATTTCTTGTTCTGCTTTACTTTGCAGCTCAGTATATAGTGTGCTGTTTGTATTTCTTGTGCTGTTATGCGTCACCTAATGTTTCCTAAATACCCTGCTTGCTGTTTACCATTTCTTTGATGGTCAGTTAAAGCTGTTTGCTCTTTTCATCTGGGTTCTTGCGATTTACTTTCTGATGTGGTCTTTGTTCAAGTTGCTTGCTTTTTCATAGAAGCCAGATTTCAAAAGCTGTATAAAGGATTGTTCAAACTGACTTAGTCTTTCCTTGGTTTGTTCCATCTCTTCCAATTGAAGAGTTTGAATTTAAAATACCCTGTGATTTCAGATGGACCCAATATACCTGCATTTGCTATCTATTCTTCTGAAGAAAGCTCTTTTCCTGAGTTACTGCCCAGTATCTATCTAGGTTCTCCACAATTTAATCTATACAAGCAGGGGAAAATGATTTTATGACTAGAGAGGTAGTACAATGTTAATAACTATGTGATCCCACTTGCAGACAAGTAGTCTGTGTATTTTTATGGAGAACAAGGTGCCAAGTTGTTAAAATTGGGAGATGAAGGACAATTGTAAATGTAATTTGTGAGTAGGTTTTGTTGATTATTATTTACAATTTAACATGTATTTAATTCTCTTTCTACTTCCTGTCTCAAGAAGGGTTGATAAAAACTTTAGCTTATTCCAAAAGGATTTTTAGAAAGAATTTGGAGAAGAAAACTGTGGAATTAAATGTTTTTCTCATCTCAGGATCATGTGACAGTTCGATTTAGGTGTCTTGTCTGATTTTGCTTCTGGTCTGTTTCTCAAGGGTGTCCATTGCTGTGGTTTGGGTAGCGAGCTGAACAGAATGAGGTGATGTCTCAACTCTCTTCCTTCCTTCTCTTTAGTCTTTGCTCAGTTTCCCATGTAGCCTTACTTTTTCGGATGATGTTTGTGAGCTAGGAAGTAATACATTTTAATGTTAAAAAATACAATAAAATATGTCTAGATTATTACGTTATGAGCCTGCGTGCTTATTTCATCTATTGACTTTCATGGTGATTGTTGGGGGCATCTTGATCAACAGACTTTATTTAGATTTGAGAATTTTTAAATTCTATACAAAAGAAGACGATGAAGTCACCGTCTTTTTCAGGTAAAATTTTCATCTGTCTGCTTTCTTTCTGGTTGTTTTTGTTTTTCCATTTAATCCGTACTGAATGTGATTGCTAGACAGAAGAGTTGTTATTAGTTAATTATCTTGTATATTAGTTTTCAGCAAATCCAAATACTTGCAAAGTCATTAATTCATGCCTTACTGTGAGACACAAGTTACTGTCAGAAACAAGCCTCTGTTGTGGCTGGGATTCATCTTACTTATACGTAGCAATTTAAAAGCTGGGCATCTTATTCAAGTCAAGCAGCTAGATCATTACTGAAAGTAATGGAAAAAAATAGGCATTCCAATAATGAGTTTCATCTCATCTACCTTAAACAGTTATGTTAGGAGGAGATGAATCAACCACCTGATGTGTCTATCTCTCTTCATTTGCTGCAGAGGGATCTTAGCATAAATCTCTTAGGTGAGTTTAAAAGTAAGGTGAAATTGACACCTCCCATGAAATCAGTAATCAAAGATCTAGGTTTATTTTAGAGTTGTTGTAAAATTGGATTTGCTACTGTTTGTGTTGTCTTTTTGCAGATACTTACTTTTCCATGTCTCCTCTAAAATGTAAATATTAATGCAATTTCTTGATAAGCTTGCTTATCCAGCTTTTTAAGCTGGATAAAGGCACTGAATGAAGTTCATTCCAAAAGGCATAAATCTCAGTAAGCAAAATCTTTTACCATTTTTTAAATGTTCAGATTTCTGTTTCATAGATAAAAGGAAAAAAAAATTTCTTGAGCTGTTTATATACTTACAGACTTTATGCAGTTGCTTAAGTATTTTACAGGAAATTGGGGTATAATTCACCGAAAAACATCTCTAGTTGGAAGGAAACTCTTCTTAGAAGAACCTGTCAGATGCATGTTAGGAGTACCTTTTTAGAATATGAGTGTTCAGGTTTCTATATGTATGGATAGCACTTTGCCACAACTTACAAATACAATTTGTCTAGAGCATTTGTTTTAAAACTGACAGCTTAACAATTTGCTAGATATTTTTGTATGAATGTATAACGTCACGTGTGTGGACCATGCAGTGATGCTTTGTTTTGATAATATAAATAACAAATCACATTGAAGGGAAATTTTATTTTGTAAGTTTCAGAATGCGGCTTATACTTCCTCTTGTTGTTTTAGACTTTGTTCCATGATACGTCTGAAGGAATAATAGACATAAATTAGACTTTAATGTGTTTTTCTTTTTTAAGCCTCCCAGAAGTTCTGTATCTGGTACTGGAACACTAAATTACAAATTAATGATACTTTGATTTGTCCTTATGTGCCGGTTTGGCCAAAATCTAGCAATATATCCTCTGAGAGGAAACCAGGTTACAACCACCCTTCCCCCCACAGGGTTCGGGGAAAAAAAAATTTTCCTCGAAGGAAAGTGAATGAGATAAGAACTATTTATTTAACAAACACACAGGAAAAAGGATAATAATGCTAAATAATGAAATCTCTCGCTATAGAGAGAAACCTGGGAAGATTTCAGAGTCCTTCTGTAGGTGTGGTCTCTCTCCTCCTCGGAGCTGGGTCGGCGAGGGCCCACCCCCCGAGCCTCGGGGAAAATTCTCCCGATGTGTTCTGATGTTGTTGAACAGTCTAGAAGAGAAGAAGGGAAAAAACCAAAGTCCCAGGAAACAAAGTTTAGCTTTCCGTCTCACGCCGGGAAGAGAAGAAAGAAAAAAAAAAAAAACCGCTGGCTGAAGAGAGCAAGCAGGGTGCTCCCTCCTGCTCCTGCAGCCAGAGAACGCAGAGGAGTGTAATCTCTGTGTCCTTGGGAAACTGTTTTGAAACGTTTCGTTTGGTTTTTTCTTTTCTCTAGCTCAGTTTAAAGGGACAGAAAAGGCACAATATTACTTTCTGGGCATAGAGCATGATAGGGGATACACATGATAGAGTCACCCCAAGACATTCCACCCCTTATCACATATCATCGGCTCAATGCCCAAATTAATATATTCTAACTCTACACATACACACATTAATACTTATATACAGCTATGTACAAACAGTGACAGTGACACTTCGCAAGCAGTGGTGTACAGGCATTTCACATTACATGTGGTTTTCACCCCAACAATCAGATCTCTCTGCGGTACACAACGTGTTGTTCTATCTCTCTGCATTACTCACCATGTGCAACCAGGTCTCTGAGCAAGGACAACCCCATGGACGGATTTGTCTGCACTCGAGGCAGAATTAACTCAAACAGTCTTTTCTAACAGTCCCCTGGCATGCACTACTGGAACCTTGTCTCCATCTACTGTGTGCAGGGATTCAGATTGGGCTGGACCAGCCCTATTGGTGGAACCCCAAGTGTTGACTAACCAAGTGGCCTTTGCTAGATGCTGTTCCCAATTTTTGAAAGTTCCCCCACCCAATGCCTTCAAGGTGGTTTTCAACAATTCATTGCACCGTTCTACTTTCCCAGCTGCTGGTGCATGGTAAGGGATATGGTACACCCACTCAATGCTGTGTTCTCTAGCCCAGGTGTTTATAAGGCTGTTCTTGAAGTGAGTCTCATTATTAGATTCGATTCTCTCAGGGGTACCATGTCTCTAAAGGACTTGTTTTTCAAGGCCCAGGATGGTGTTCCGGGCAGTAGCATGATGCACAGGGTAGGTCTCCAGCCATCCAGTGGTGGCTTCTACCATTGTGAGCACGTAGCACTTGCCTTGGAGTGTTTGAGGCAGTGTGATGTAATCAACCTGCCAGGCCTCCCCATACTTGTATTTGGACTATCGCCCACCATACCATAGGGGTTTCACTCGCTTGGCCTGCTTGATCGCAGCGCATGTCTCACAGTCATGGATTACCTGGGAGATACTGTCTATGGTTAGATCTACCCCTCGGTCTCGTGCCCACTTATAGGTGGCATCTCTGCCTTGATGACCTGAGGCATCATGGGCCCATCGGGCTAGGAACAACTATCCCTTGTGTTTCTAATCTAAGTTTGTTTGTGACACCTCTTTCTTTGCAGCCTGATTTACCTGTTCCTTGTTTCGATGTTCTTCATTAGCCCTACTCTTGGGGACATGAGCATCTACATGGCGGACTTTTACAAGCAGCTTTTTCACCCGGGCAGCAATGTCTTTTCACTCTTCAGCAGCCTAGATGAGTTTTTCCCTACGCTGCCAATTAGTCTTTTCCTACTTTTCTAGCTATCTCCACAGAGCATTGGCTACCATCTACGAATCAGTATAGAGGTAGAGCTTTGGCCACTCCTCTCTTTCACCAATGTCCAGGGCTAGTTGAACAGCTTTGAGTTTAGCAAGTTGGCTTGATCCACTTTCTCCTTTAATAGCTTCTGCAACCCGTCGTGTGGGACTCCATACGGCTGCTTTCCACTTTCGTTTCATCTCTACAATGCGACAAGAACCATCGGTGAAAAGAGCATAGCATGTGTCTTCTGCTGGCAGTTGGTTGTACGGTGGAGCTTCTTTAGCACGTGTCACTTGTTTTTGTTCATCCTCGTCACTGAGACTAAAGTTTTTACCTTCAGGCCAATTTGTAATTATTTCCAAAATCCCAGGGCGATTCAGTTTTCCGATACGGGCACGCTGTGTGATGAGAGCAATCCACTTGCTCCATGTGGCATTGGTGGCATGGTGGGTAGAGGGAACCTCTGCTTTGAACATCCACTCCAGCACCGGTAGCCGGGGTGCCAGGAGGAGCTGTGCTTTGGTGCCGATTACCTCTGAGGCAGCTTGGATTCCTTCATAGGCGGCCAAGATTTCTTTCTCTGTTGGGGTGTAGTTGGCTTCAGACCCTTTGTAGCTTCGACTCTAGAATCTCAGTGGTCGGCCTCGAGTCTCATCAGACACCTTCTGCCAAAGGCTCTAGGACAGACCATGGCTCCTGGCTGCAGAGTAGAGCACGTTCTTCACTCCTGGTCCTGTCCTGACTGGGCCAAGGGCTACCGCATGAGCAATTTCCTGCTTGATCTGGGCAAAGGCTTGTTGCTGTTTAGGGCCCCAGTGGAAATTGTTCTTTTTGCGGGTAACCACGTAGAGAGGACTCACAATCTGGGTATATTCAGGAATATGCATTCTCCAAAAGCCTATGAACGCCTAGGAAAGCTTGTGTTTCCTTCTTGTTAGTTGGTGGAGACATTGCTGTGATCTTACTGACGACCTCAGTGGGAATTTGACGCCGTCCATCTTGCCATTTCACTCTCAGGAATTGGATCTCTCCAGCAGGTCCCTTGACTTTGCTCTTCTTGATGGCAAAACCAGCCTCTAGGAGAATCTGGATGATTTTCTCTCCTTTCTCGAACACTTCTGCTGCGGTGTTCCCCCACACAATGATGTCATCAATGTACTGCAGATGTTCTGGAGCCTCACCCTTTTCCAGTGCAGTCTGGATTAGTCCATGGCAGATAGTGGGACTGTGCTTCCACCCCTGGGGCAATCGATTCCAGGTGTACTGCACGCCCCTCCAAGTGAAGGCAAACTGAGGCCTGCACTCTGCTGCCAGAGGAATGGAGAAGAAGGCATTGGCAATGTCAATAGTGGCGTACTACTTCGCTGCTTTGGACTCCAGCTCGTACTGAAGCTCCAACATGTCCGGCACGGCAGCGCTCAGTGGTGGAGTCACTTCATGCAAGGCACGATAGTCCACAGTCAATCTCTATTCTCTTTCAGATTTGCGCACCGGCCAGATGGGGCTGTTGAAGGGTGAGTGGGTTTTGCTAATCACCCCTTGGCTCTCCAAGTCACGGATCATCTTGTGGATGGGAATCACAGCATCTCGAGTTGTCCGGTACTGTCGGCGATGCACTGTTGAGGTAGCAATTGGTACTTTCTGTTCTTCTTCCTTCAGAAGGCTTACTGCAGATGGGTTCTCTGATAGTCCAGGCAAGGTATTCAATTGCCTGATGCCCTCTGTCTCTACAGCAGCTATTCTAAAAGCCCACTTGAGTCCTTTTGGGTCGCTGAAATGCCCTCCTTGGAGGAAGTCTATGCTGAAAATGCATGGGGCCTCTGGGCCAGTCACAATGAAATGTTTCTTTCACTCATTTTCAGTTAGGCTCACTTCAGCTTTTGCTAGGGTCAAATTTTGTGACCCACCTGTTACACCAGTAATAGAAACAGATTCTACCCCCACATGTTGCGATGGGATTATTGTGCACTGCGCACCAGTGTCAACCAAAGCATCATATTTTTGTGGTTCTGATGTACCAGGCCAACGAATCCACACAGTCTAAAAAATACGGTTTTCCCTAGCCTCTACCTGGTTAGAGGCAGGGCCCCTCTAATTCTGGTTATCCTTTTGTCTATCATTTTCGGCAGATTGGCTACGGGCAACTGGAGCTACTTTCTTTTTGGTAATATTTCCTTTCTGAGACTTGTGCTCCTTTAATTCATGCACTCGTGCTGCCAGAGCAGAAGTGGGCTGTGGACCCCACTTCTTCATGTCTTCCCCACTGTCACACAGGAATTTCCATAGCTCACTTCGTGGGATGTACCTTCTCTCTAGGGAACATCTTCGTTGGGTATCAGAATCTCGGATCTGTACTGCTGAGGTTTGGAGAAAGCCCTCTTTCCTCTCTTTCATCTCTTTCTTGAGTTCTTGGAAATTCGTCTTTATACTGTCTTCTAAATTCTGCACACGTTTTTCCACAGCTGCGATTTTCGCATTTGTTGGGCCATGCATGGAGTCTGCATATACTCGGAGCTTCGTTGCCATATCTTGCACGGTCTCATTTGCACCGTAATCTGGTTTCATCAGTGCTAAAGCAGACTTATATTCTGATGGCCCAAGCTGTATGAGCTTTCGCCACATGAAAGGACCAACTCTGGCCCGGTCTGGACTTCTCAATCCTGGGTCATCTGTGAAGACAACCTCTACCACCCCTAGTTCTCGCAGGCATTGAATCCCTTGTTCAATGGTCTTCCACTGGGTTTGCTGCATATAGAGATCATCTGCACACAGATATCTCTCCTTTACACTACTCAAGAGCCGTCTCCAGACACTGGCAGAGTCAGCCTCTCTTATCATCCTTTGGTCAATAGCTGGATCACGTGACAGGGATCCCAAATGCTTCGCTTCAGCGCTATCTAGCATTACATCATCACCTGCAGCATCTCAAATACGGACCATCCATCTTATTATGGATTCATTAGACCGTCGGGTGTAGTCTTTTTTTAGGCTGTGAAGGTCCTTGATGGACAGGGACTCAGTAATGGTTTCTGTGCCTGAGTCAGTTGGTGGTTTTGAGGTTCCTTCCCCTGCATCATCATCATCTTTTACGGGGCGATCGGTTTTGGTTGTGTGCTTTTTCCTCGTGACAGGAGCAACTGTCAATGGCTTAGTGTCTCCCTCTGGTTTGGCTGCAGCCTGAGTGACAGGGGTGTCTGCTGATTTGTTTTCTTGCCCCTCTGCCTTTATCTGCTGCTCTACAGTACCCAGCAGTGTGTGATAGGCATATGCCAAGGCCCAGCATATTGCGATGAGCTGTTTCTCATTAGAATTGTCATTGTATTTCTCTTTCAGATATTTCCTCACCTCAGCTGGGTTCTGAATTTGTTCAGGGGGGTAATTGCAAATTATCGGGTCAGAGAATTTCTTCAGGATTTGGCCCATATCCTCTCATTCTCCACCCCACTCAGGATTTTCTACCTCTGGGACAGGTGTCTCTTCAGTCACCCTGGAAATTTGAGCCTTCATTCTAGACAAGCTGCAAACCATATAGAGGAAGACTACTAGATTAAATACCAGGTGGGTGGTCTCTTTAACATCCAGGGGAAACTGAACCTTCTTAAAAGATAATGTATCAAATTTAAAGGGGAGGGAGATGAAAGTCTGGGAAACCCCATCTCCTCCTCTTTTAACAAACTGAGTGCAATTACTAGTAAACTCCCAAAACAGGCTACTGAAACTAGGACTGGGGTTAGGACGGAGAAACGACTTATCATACACGCTTTGAACAACTGCCTGTACCTCTGTTGACTTCTTATAAGTCATTATCACTGAGCCAAGCAAAATAGAAATCTGGATTCGTGCCCCTGCTCTGTAAAAGTGTCTTATCAGTCACAGGATCAGACCAAGTTGTGGATAGGCAAACAGGGACCAAAAAACCACCAGTACCTCAAGCAAGCTTAGGGACCAAAAAGATGTGAGTATATCCAGCCAGAGAGACATTATGAACTCAACCAACATGGTAACTACTTTACCCCAACACAAGGTAGTTAAATCTAAACCAAGAATGTAATTAATACAGGTTTTTTTACTTTCCTTCGAATCCTGCCGACTACGCCAATAAGAATTTGTGCCGGTTTGGCCAAAATCTAGCAATATATCCTCTGAGAGGAAACCAAGTTACAACCACCCTTCCCCCCCACAGGGTTCGGGGAAAAAAAAAAGATATTTTCTTCGAAGGAAAGTGAATGAGATAAGAACTATTTTATTTAACAAACACACAGGAAAAGGATAATAATGCTAAATAATGAAATGAAATTTCTCGCTATAGAGAGAAACCTGGGAAGATTTCAGAGTCCTTCTGTAGGTGTGGTCTCTCTCCTCCTCGGAGCTGGTCGGCGAGGGCCCACCCCCCGAGCCTCGGGGAAAAATTCTCCCGATGTGTTCTGATGTTGTTGAACAGTCTAGAAGAGAAGAAGGGAAAAAACCAAAGTCCCAGGAAACAAAGTTCAGCTTTCCGTCTCACGCCGGGAAGAGAAGAAAGAAAAAAAAAAAACCGCTGGCTGAAGAGAGCAAGCAGGGTGCTCCCTCCTGCTCCTGCAGCCAGAGAACGCAGAGGAGTGTAATCTCTGTGTCCTTGGGAAACTGTTTTGAAACGTTCGTTTGGTTTTTTTCTTTTCTCTAGCTCAGTTTAAAGGCACAGAAAAGGCACAATATTACTTTTTGGGCATAGAGCATGATAGGGGATACACATGATAGAGTCACCCCAAGACACTGTGCCTGAATCAGTTGGTGGTTTTGAGGTTCTTTCCCCTGCATCATCATCTTTCACTGGGCGATCAGTTTTGGTTGTGTGCTTTTTCCTCGTGACAGGAGCAACTGTCAATGGCTTAGGCTCTCCCTCTGGTTTGGCTGCAGCCTGAGTGACAGGGGTGTCTGCTGATTTATCTTCCTGCCCCTCTGCCTCTATCTGCTGCTCTACAGTACCTAGCAATGTGCGATAGGCATATGCCAAGGCCCAGCATATTGCAATGACCTTTTTCTCCTTAGGATTGTCATTGAATTTCTCTTTCAGATATTTCCCCGCCTCAGCTGGATTCTGAATTTGTTCAGGGGGGAAATTCCAAGCTATTGGGTCAGAGAATTCCTTCAGGATTTGGCCCATATCCTCTCTTTCTCCACCCCACTCGGGCTTTTCCATCTCTGGGTCAGGTGTCTCATCAGTCACCCTGGAAATCTGAGCGCTTATTCTAGACAATCTGCAAACTACATAGAGGAAGCTTACCAGATTAAATACCAGGTGGGTGGTCTCTTTAACATCCAGGGGAAACTGAACCTTCTCAAAAGATGATGTATCAAATTTAAAGGGGAGGGAGATGAAAGTCTGGGAAACCCTGTCTCCTCCTCTTCTAACAAACTGAGTGCAATTACCAATAAACTCCCAAAACAGGCTACTGAAACTAGGACTGGGGTTAGGATGGAGAAACGACCTATCATACACACTTTGAATAACTGCCTGTACCTCTGTTGACTTCTTATAAATCATTATCACCGAGCACAGCAAAGTAGAAATACGGATTCGTGCCCCGCCTCTGTAAAAGTTTCTTATCAGCCACAGGATCAGACCAAGTTGTGGATAGGCAAACAGGCCTAGGGTCCAAAAAACCACCAGTACTTCAAGCAAGCCTAGGGACCAAAAAAACGTGAGTATATCCAGCCAGAGAGTCATTATGAATTCTACCAACATGGTAACTACTTTACCCCAACACAAAGTAGTTAAAGTCAAACCAAGATGTAATTAATACAGGTTTTTTCACTTTCCTTCGAATCCTGCCGGCTACGCCAATAAGTATTTGTGCTGGTTTGGCCAAAATCTAGTAATATATCCCCTGAGAGAAAACCAGGTTACAACCACCCTTCCCCCCACCAGGTTCAGGAAAAAAAAAAGGAAATTTTTCCTCGAAGGAAAGTGAAAGAAATAAAAACTATTTATTTTAAGAAACACACAGGCAAAGGATAATGATGCTAAATAATGAAATTAAATCTCTCGCTATAGAGAGAAACCTGGGAAGATTGCAGAGTCCTTCTGTAGGTGTGGTCTCTCTCCTCCTCGGAGCTGGGTCGGCGAGGGCCCACCCCCCGGGCCTCGGGGAGGAAATTCTCCTGAATGTGTTCTGATGTTGTTGAAACAGTCTAGAAGAAAAGAAGGGAAAAACCAAAGTCCCAGGAAACAAAAGTTCAACTCTCTGTCTCACACCGAGAGGGGAAAAGGGAAAAAAAAAAAAACCAGCTGGCTGAAGGAAAGCGAGCAGGGTGCTCCCTCTGTGTTCCTGCAGCCAGAGAACGCAGAGGAGTGTATCTCTGTGTCCTTGAGAAACTGTTTTGAGAAGTTCGTTTGGGTTTTTTTTTCTCAAGCTCAGTTTAAAGGCACAGAAAAGGCACAAAATTACTTTTTGGGCATAGAGCATGATAGGGGATACACATGACAGAGTCACCCCAAGACAGACACTTCAGCCAAACTGCATCACTCACTGATAAGCCTGGAAGAACTTCCAGAAAAAATAAAAGGTTATCATAACATCAAGATGGGGTTAACACCATGTCTGTTATCCACTACCACTTATGACTCTTAAGGAACTATGTCTGAGTAACTCCAATATAAATCTGTATCAGTGGGGCACATGTACAGAAGTAATACAAAAGGTTTTGTTAGATAGTAGTCACAAGTATAGATACTTAGTTTTATTCATACAGAGTGAAAATGTGGTACAGCCTGTTAGGGAAGTGAGTCAAGATTATAAAGAGCCAGGAGACAAGTTCTGTTGGGCTGTGAGACCAGCCCGGGCTAGTGGACTCCTCAGGGCGCCCCTGGGATATTCCTGGAAAGAGAGGGCTCCGCTGCCCGGATCGTTCATCCAGCAACAGACAAGGAGTCCTGACTACTAAAACTCCGGGCAATACGGTGTGTTTAAAGAAATACTGAAACAGTGGGTGACCTGTAAGGTGTACGCGTGGTCATGAAAGGCTGTTGGTAAGTCGGAGGGAGACGTCCCCCGTGCAACTTGTGCCTATGTAGTGTGCTTGCAAGCTGCAGTGGTGTCTGGTGCCAGGCTGGGGAGGCTCAGGCATTGCCTGTCGGCAGAAGGGGAGCTTTGCCATCTGAGGGCTTGTTTGCTAGCAATTTGGGGCTAGCAGTTGTCGTGCCGTAGAGGGCATGGTTTGTCAGCAATTTGGGGCTAGCAGTTGTCGTGCCGTGGAGGGCACGGGTTGTCAGCAATTTGGGGCTAGCAGTTGTGCTGTAGGGGGCACGGGTTGTCAGCAATTTGGGGCTAGCAGTGGTTGTGCCATAGAGAAGCACGGTTTGTCAGCAATTTGGGGCCAGCAGTTGTTGTGCCGTAGCGGGGCACGGCTGTTTATACTGTTGTGAGTGTGTTCTGACTGTGAGAGCAGTTGTGTGAGAGCTTGTTGAGACGTGCTATTAATAGCACAGAGTGAGAGAGGAGTTTAGACCTGCAGTTTTGTTTGAAGCGAGTGTGGTGAATGTTTAAAAGTGAGTGTTGTGTGGTTTATTTTGATTGTAATTGTGGTAGTTAGACCCTTGTGAATTCGTGAATTCGGTGAACTCCTGGATTAACAGGGAAACTGAAAATTTTATTTTAAAGAGTTATATCAAACCCCGAGAGGTAACTTGGCAGCTTTAAACTGGGAGCAACCTGTAGTAAAATTTTGAAATTTGAAAAAGTAAATAGAGTAGCTTATAACTGTAAGAATTTTCCTGCAGCTTTTAGCGTATCTAGAAGTTAGCATTGTGTGTGGATATTGCAGTGTGAGTTCTGTACCAGACACTATTATTGTTCTCTGTAACCCAGTGCAGAAAGTGTGAATAGTATCTACAGCCCCATTTAGCTGATTTTAACTTGAGCTGTGGACTGTGCGGAAAGGACTATAAGAGAAAGTAATGGGATCTAACCAGAGTAAAGAGATCCCCAGAACTAGTCCTTTAGGATGCATTTTATCACACTGGAAAGAACTAGTGGGTTATGGTGGCACAGAGAATAAGAAGGCTCTTATTAAGTTCTGTACACAATGGTGGCTGCTCTATAAGCTTGAGGGAAATGTCAGATGGCCACCAACTGGGACTCTAGATTATGGGACCCTGTTACAGCTTATGCTTTTCCTAAGGCGGGAGCATAAATAGGAAGAAGTGATATATGCTCATTTGTTTTTCTCCCTCCGGAACCATCCTGAGTGGCAGAGGGATTGTGGAATTGGGGCCCCTTCTGATCCCTTAGTATTGGCCCTCGAAAAAGATAATAAGACTAAGAAGGAAAAGCTTAAGCAATGTTGTAGTACATCTTCAATAAATCAATGCTGCACACACCCTGATAAGGTATATCCAGTTGACACACAGGAACAAGAGCTGGGGGATCTGTTTAGACTATCACCCGGGAGGCAAAGGGGGCTGGGGGGAGAAATAGCCCCGACCCCTACTGCACCTTCCACCTCGTTCTCTGGGGAAGGGCCTGCTCCAATCTCTATTTCAACCCCTGCTCCAATCTCAACTCCAGCTCATACTTTAACTAAAGCTATCACAGCTTTTACTCCAGCTCCAGCTACAAGTACAGCCGAATCAACTCCGATTTCGGCTTCAACTTCTATTCCACCTCTCACCTTCACCCCTGAGTCTATACCATTGCCTAGTAGTGACGGTGAGGAGGAGGAACTGCTCTCTCCAAGGGGTCCTGTAGCATCCCGGGCTCAAAAACAAAGAAAATTATACAAGCACCCTTGAGGGAGGCAGTAGTTTCTGAAGGGAGAACAATGTTGGTTAAAATCCCCTTTTCTACACCAGATTTAGAGGCTTGGGAAAAGGTTGCTAAGCAGTATAGGAACGACCCAATAGGGGTGTCCTGCAAAGAAATTCAAGTTTATGGTTAATCAGCATTGTCTTGACTGGTCGGATCTCCAGCTGTTGTTAGATGCCTTTACAGAAGCAGAAAGACAATTAATTTTGAAAGCAGCAGGAAATTTAGCAGAAGATGCTTGTCAAAAAGCACAGATGAGAGTTAAAGATGTTTTTCCTCTCCAAGATCCACAATAGAATCCTAATGATGATGTAAATATGAAAAGCTTAATGAATTATCAAGATTTTATAGCAAAAGGGATAGAGAAGGCAATTCCTAAAACTATAAACTGGTCAGCCCTATATGCAGTTAAGCAAGGCCCCTCAGAAGCACCCTCTAAATTTTTAAGAAGGTGATACTCAAAGAAGAGGAGACCAGAAAAGAGAGGGGGGTGGCTGTTTGTGCTAAAAAAGACTGAGGGGGACCCGAGGTTCTCACCCTAGGAGAACCTCTGGTTATAATCAAACTAGGGAACAAAGAAAAAGAAATAGAATTTCTGATAGATACAAGGGCAACATACTCAGTGTTAAATGAAGCTTTAATGCCAATAACAAATGAATATGTCAAGGTACAGGAAGTGACTGGCTGATCTGAAAGAGCATATTTTTGCAAACCACTGAAATATAAACTTAGGAAACAATGGGGAATTCATAAGTTTCTATACATGCCTAATGCTCCAACAGCACTTTTGGGAAGGGATTTACTGGAGCAGTTAGAGGCAAAAATAATATTCAAAAATGAGAAGGTTACTTTGGAAGTAAAGGATCAGCAATATGTGGAGTTATTAAGCCTGATGTTAATAACAAATGAAATCAAAGTTGAAAGTGAAGAAGAGGTCAGCAAGAAAATAATAGATCAAGTATTTCCTGGGGTATGGGCTTCTAACATACCAGGGAGAGCAAAGAATGCACTCCCAGTGCAAATTAAGCTCAAAGAAGGGAAACAGCCAGTTAGAATTAAACAATATCCCCTGAGGAAGGAAGACAGAGAAGGAATTAGCCCTACAATTGAAAATTTCTTGCAAATAGGGCTATTAAAAGTGTCAGTCTGAATTCAGTACTCCTATTTTACTTGTTAAAAAGCCTGATGGATCATACCAAATAGTACAGGATTTAAGAGCTATTAACAAAATAACAGAAGATTTATATCCAGTGGTTGCCAATCCTTACACTTTGCTAACCTGTTTAACACCTGAACTAACTTAGTTTACTGTTTTAGATTTAAAGGATGCTTTCTTTTGCCTTCCTCTCCATGAGGCCAGCCAGAAAATTTTTGCATTTGAATGGGAAAACCCCAGAACTGGGTGCAAAGTGCAGCTCACATGGTCTGTGCTACCCCAAGGATTTAAGAACTCCCCCACGATCTTTGGGGAGCAACTTGCAAGAGATCTAGAATCCTGGGAAGCCCCATCAGAAGAGGGACAGCTGTTACAATATGTGGACGACCTCCTGATAGCTACTAAAACTCAAGAGACTTGTGTGAAATGGACGGTAAGCCTCTTAAACTTTTTGGGTCTACAGGGATATCGAGTATCCCAGAAGAAAGCCCAGATGGTGAGGCAGTTATTTACTTAGGCTATGAGGTCAGTGCTGGACAAAGAACATTAGGACAGGATCGCAAAGAAGCAATATGCCAGACCCCAAAACCCCAAACAGTAAAGGAACTGAGAACCTTTTTGGGCATGACAGGGTGATGTAGACGGTGGATTTATAATTACGGGTTGCTGGTTAAACCCCTGTATGCCTTGGTTGCGGAAAGAAACGGAGACCTACAGTGGACAAAAGAAGCTACCTGAGTCTTCGACCAGCTAAAGAAGGCCCTCATGTCAGCTCCAGCCCTGGGACTTCCAGACATGAGTAAACCATTCTTTTTGTTCTCTCACGAAAAGCAGGGGATTGCATTGGGAATACTAGCACAAGACCTGGGCCCGTATCGCAGGGCAGTCGCCTACCTTTCCAAACAGCTAGATGCAGCAGCTAAGGGATGGCCAGGGTGCCTCAGAGCTGTTGCGGCAGTGGCAGTGAACATCCAGGAAGCACGCAAATTCACCCTGGGGCAGAAAATGACTGTGTTAGTGTCCCACACAGTGTCAGCGGTCCTGGAGGCGAAAGGTGGACACTGGCTTTCCCCACAGAGATTCCTGAAGTACCAGGCCATAATGGTAGAACAAGACGATGTAGAAATTGTGGTAACTAACATTGTGAACCCAGCTTCTTTCCTCAGTGGTAGTCCAGGAGAACCAGTGATCCATGATTGCCTGGAGACCATAGAAGCCACCTACTCCAGCTGCCCGGATATGAAGGACACCCCTCTCGAGGACACTGAGACCTGGTTCACTGATGGGAGCAGTTATGTCATCAGTGGGAAGAGACATGCTGGGTATGCAGTTACCACAAACAGAGAAGTAATAGAGTCTGGGCCATCACCAACCAACACCTCTGCACAAAAAGCTGAAATAATTGCCTTGACCCGAGCTTTAGAACTAGCAAAAGGAAAGAAAATCAATATTTATACAGACTCAAGGTACGCACTTGGAGTGGTTCATGCACACAGGGCCATTTGGAAAGAAAGAGGACTGTTAAACTCACAAGGGAAAAGCATTAAACATGTACAAGAAATAATAAAATTATTGGAGGCAGTTCAACTACCTGAAAAAGTGGCCATCATGCACATCAAAGCAAACCAGAAAGTGAGCTCTGAATTGGAAAAAGGGAATGAGCTGGTGGACAGAAAGGCAAAAGAAGCAGCTAAAAGTGAGGTAACTATTGAGACAGTAGAAGCAGCCTTAATCCCAGATGGACAAATTCCCATTGAAGGTAAGCTGAGGTATAATAAAAAGGATAAAAAACTTATTGCACAAGAAAATTGAAGTTATAACCAGGAGAGGTGGGCTATCACAGATGAAGGGAAAGGAAGACTTGTAATCCCCTCTTACATGTTATGGTCATTAGTGAAAGAGGAACATGAGAAAACACATTGGGGAATAGACGCTTTATATAACTATTTAAGAGACAGGATTGTAGCCAGAAATTTGCGAGGTACAGTAATTCAAGTAACCCGTCAATGTAGTCTTTGCCTACAAACTAACCCCAAGAATATTCCTAAACCAAAGCTTGGACAAATTGGGAAAGGCTATGGGCCTGGGCAGCAATGGCAAATTGATTTCTCAGAGCTGCCCAGGAAAGGGGGGTATCGATACTTATTGGTGTTAACAGATACCTTTTCAGGATGGCCAGAAGCTTTCCCTACCAGAACTGCCAAAGCACGAGAAGTAACAAAAGCGTTGTTACAAGAAATAATACCGCGTTTTGGGGTCCCAGCCACAATGTCCTCAGATAGAGGGCCACACTTTATTTCAAAAATTGTGCAGCAAATTAGCCGCCACCTAGGCATAGATTGGGAACTTCACTTTCCATATCATCCTCAGTCTAGTGGCCAGGTGGAGAAAATGAATCATTTGATTAAACAACAAATTGTTAGGTTAGGACAAGAAGCAAAATTACCTTGGCCTCAGGCTCTTCCATTAGTATTATTACGAATTCAGACCAAACCAAGAACAAAAGAGAAATTAAGTCCTTTTGAAATATTGTATGGGAGACCATATGGAGTCCAAGAGGGGACAACTCCTACTCAAGTAGGGGAAGAAACCCTACACCAATATATGGTGGCCTTAAACACACAACTTAGAGAAATTGAGAAACATGTGGCTGAGGCTCGAAGCAGGGAATTAGATGGGCCAGTACATGATATACAACCTGGGGATTAAGTATATGTCAAGTCTTTTGCAGAAAAGACTCTGGAACCGCAGTGGGAAGGACCATTCCAGGTGCTCCTCACCACCTTCACTGCAATCAAGATCAAGGAACAGAGTGCCTGGATTCATCACACCTGAGTAAAAAAGGCTCCTGAAGAATTCTGGAAAATCACCCCTGGTGACAACGAACTGAAATTAAACCTTACTCGAGAAAGTAAATAGTGTGTGGGTAAAATGTTAGGATAGTTTAACATTTTAAAATGGATAATCAAGTAGGTACAATCAGGGGGGTTATAGTTTTTGTGATTATTGCTATAACCATTGTTGTAAGTAGTGCAATACCACATACATATAATGTGACTGGTGTGTATAAGTGCCAAGGGAAAGCTTATGATCCTTACTCCCGTCAGTCTCTGGGTCAAATGTTAAGAGTTACAAATGCAACTGTTTGGCAAGGAAATAACATTTGGGGATGTGAATATGCATTTGTTCAAGACGGATTCCATAAAGCTCACCAAGAACCCATAAAATTTATCCAAATTGGCCCAGAATGCTGTGACAAATGCTTAACTAGCTGTTCTGAGTTCAGGCTTAAAATAGAGGGATGTGCAGTTAAGGATTTTAAAATTGACTTTAACATAACCCAAATTTGTGCTCAAACTAAGGTTAAGGCAGTTCTACCAACACCGAGAGACCATGGCCGCTCCAATTCAAACCGCCGCTCCAATTCAAACTCTCTCAGAACCCTTAGCTCCCATAATTACCAAAATTGGGCCATATGCTATTAAGAAGACAGGAATTCAGAAATTGTTGGTTAATCCAGAATGGTCTTTAAAGTGAGTAGAAATGGCAATGCATGTAAAAGCATCAGCTATTCGACTCGAGTGTACCCCTTTTCTTAAAACTTCCTTTATGGATTGGACCACCTGGTTGCAGAAGCATATGCCCCATATGTCTAGACAAAAGAGAGACCTTACTGGGTTATTGGGAACAGGACTAGGGATTCTGAATACCATAGATTCAGAAGTACTAATGAATAAATTGACAGCAATTGGGAGTAATATGGTCAAATTACAGCAACCTTTGCAATCCTCTTTATTGGCATTGGGTACTAGCCAATGGAAATTGTCCAAAATATTACCAGAGTGGGAAAACACAGAAGAACGGGACCATGAGGTAATAATTAATGCTCTAAGCACAGCTAGTGAAAACATTTCTTTGGCCCTTGGATGTATACAGGCACAGATGTGGATGCAATCAGTGGCTGCTTCAATCATTAGAGAAGGGGAAGAAGGCATATTCCCTGCTGAAATTCGTAAAATTGTCTGGGACAATGCCTCAGATTTGGAGAGAGAACTCCAACCCTGGTGGATTCTAGTTAATTTCACCTATAATCCCGTGACAAGTATGGCAACAGCCTTCATTATATACAAAGCATCAGTGAGTTTAATACACCCAATTGTTGCTTTAGGATTAAACCATGAGGAGACCATACTATATCCTTCTGAACAGAGTGTGGGCACGAAAGGTTGAAGGAAAATGGGAAACTATTAACTTAGAACCCTGCTCTATGAGAGAACAACTAGGGTTCATATGTGAAGGAAATATAGAAGACAGCAAAGACATCTGTCTGGATACAGAGCAAAGCATTTGTCACTTTGAAATGCATCCCATTAACCAAACAACCCTGCTTGTGTATACAGGACAGGGCTGTGTTTGCCTTAGAACAGCATGCCCTACTATAATAGTGGATGAAATCATTGTGGATGAAACTCAGTTTAACTTATGCATTTGTAACTTTGTTAAAATCAAAGGATGTGACTTTTCCTATAAGGCACCTGTCATATTGCATCAATACATAGAAGCAAATTCTGCCTATGCCTATAAGAATGAACTTAACCCTAGTCACACAATTGCTGAAACACAATGAACTAAAAGAAATTCTTAAAGAAGTTAAAAATGAGGGAAAGAAAACTTTGATTACAATACATCATGACACAGAGACCATACGGAGAGTTTTTAGAAGGTTAGAAGAGGACCAATCTCATCATTGGTGGGATGTGCTCTTTGGATGGTCCCCAACAGCAACCGGCATGCTTAATGCCTTATTTCACCCAATCATTGTTTTACTTAGTTAGTATAAGCTTGATTTTCTCTGTCATAATATTTGTTTGGAACTGGAGGATGCTGGGACGAGTAGCTACCTTAACTTCAATATCAAGAGCATATGATACGCTCTTGGGAGACACCTACCATACAAACCAGATATATGAAGAAAAATGTATATATTAGTAAAAGAATTTACTAATCATGTAGAGGGAGTGGGGAAATGAGTCAAGATTATAAGGAGTTAAACTTTAGCTAGGAGTTTGAAGCAATTTGTACTGATTAAACCAAACGATAAGTTGGCTAAGTATAGTGCTATTCACTATTATGTACCTGTCTGAAACTTTGCTTATAGTAAATGAACTGTCATAAGGACAAAAGAAGCTGATAGAATTATAGCTAGCACCTAGATTGCATGATCAAATACAGGCAGGAGGTATGGACCGTCTCCAGAAGACTTGCCGAGGCTTGCCCACAATAGAAGGTAGAAAGTTCATGGTGATGAAGAGATCCCTGACTTCATCTTTCAGGACCACTGACTCAAATCAAGACCACCGACCCAAATCAAAAAAGGAATTGCGCACGCGCAAAGGACTAATAACCTCATTTTAATAAGAAGCGAGGAATGGGAGGTGCTAGACATATGTATATGATTAATATGTAACACTTTGTGAAATAAATAGAGGGCAAATAACCACATAAGGTGCTGGTACGTCTCTAGGAGGCGACTCCCGTGCCACCCGCCGGCGTAATAAACATACCACTTTCTAACTTTAATTAGTTAGAGAGTTTTTGTCTGTAAATATCATGATTTTAATGAATCAGAAGGATACATAACTTGGAACCCAGACACTTACACTTTTGGCCTTTTCAAAATACTCTTTGTATCATTCTTCCATTTGCTTTATTTCTTCACCTTTTTTCTGCAAAGCTTCTTGCAATTCTTCAATTTTGAGTGCTTTATGTCAGGATATGAGAATAAAATAATTACATTAAATTTATTGGCATACATTTAAACAGATGTTAAACCCCCAGCTAGGACTTTATTTCAGTTAAGAAGAACTTCTGTAAGGGATGAAAAATGCTTATTGATGCTGTAGACACAATAAGTTTAATTCAAAACTTCAGAAACAGATATGAAAAATACATATGAAAAATGGTATATTTTGTAGGTCAAATGAACCAAAGTTTAACAGTCCTAAGTGACAAGCAAGATTCTTGCTCATATCTGCCCAAAGGTAGCAATGACAAAATTCTTCATATTGTGACGTGAAAACACTCCAATTATGTTTTCCTCACATCATTCTCAAGAAGTGATGCAGACCAACAGGACAGTTTCACTGTACAGCCAATTTCCGATGTTGATTTAAGAATGTGCCAAGCCACTACTATTTGTGCAAGCTATACATCCTACTTGCATCTCAGAGAAAGATCAAATTTGTCACCATCATTCATATGGCATATAACATTGGTGTCTGGTTCTCAGACAATGATAAATATTTGAAAACTCTTTACCTGTTCTGTAACCTCATTTTTCAATTTTCATTTATGTCTGTCTTATTTACAATTTTTTCTCTAAGCATAAGGAAAACACTAAGACAACTGGGTAAGATTTCTCTCACTGATCTGTTGCAAAACCAATTGAAGGTATTTATGAAGACTATAGAATCTGTTTTTCAAAATTTTATATAATTCTGGCACAAACTTCTTGGCCATAATTCAGTTCAGTTCAAAGAATCCAAAGAAAAAACACACATGCCATTTATCCTATTCATTGAAAGAAAGGAAGAAGTTTAACTAACTGGTTTTGTCATATCAAGATAGAAGCTCAGCCCAAGATTTTTTGCAGTTTGCAATTCACGTAAGCCAGTCAGAGTAGTCTGAATATGCTCTGAATTTTAGAGCTTAGGTACTCAGAAAAACAGGCCCCTTTCTGCCCTGCCCCCCACAACTAAGGTATGTTAAGAATGGAAGAACTACATATTCACCAACTACTCATCTCCTGAACTCCATCTGCAGTTGTCTTTTTTTCTAAAATGTGGAATTTTGTTACATGCAATATTGTTCTGTGATTTTAACTGGAAACTAATGAAAATTTCTTGGATGTAAAATCTACTTAATGATTACATAATCATTAGCTCAGTTGGTTAGAGCATGGTGATAATAACACCAAGGTTGTGGGTTTGATCCCTATATGGGCCATTCACTTAAGAGTTGGACCTTGTGGGTCCCTTACAACTCAGAATATTCTGTGATTAGGTAGCTGGAAAGCTGCCCAGATGAAAAGGACCTGGGGGTGCTGGTCAACAGCCGGCTGAACATGAGCCAGAGTGTGCCCAGGTGGCCAAGAAGGCCAATGGCATCCTGGCTTGTACTGATGCCTAAAGATTTCTGCTTTTTATGCATTTTTCATATATTCATAGCTCTGTAGACTATTATTATAGTTACATAGCTCCTAGTATTTTTCCTACCCTTTCTCTTAGATTTTAGAATAATAAGCTAACCTTCTAACATTCCTGAAAGACTGTTTAGTCTTATTTTCAAGAAGAGAACCCTGACAAGGACATCTTGTTTTCCAACCAGAATCTGAGAAGACACAACAAGAAATGGGGCAAAGAAGCCCCTGGACCAATTCCAATGGGGCAGTACCCAGGGAGAAATTACCTAACCAACTGCTCTTCTAATTGGACAATATTAGTTAGATATGCTAATTTGTTAAACTTCTAAAAATTGTAGAAGTCCAATGCTGGGTGTGCCCATGACCACCGGGACACCTGGAACCTTCCAAATAAAGGCCTGCTTTTTATTTTACTATTTTAAAAACTGTTGCAAAAGTTTTTGTCTTTTGATATTAGGCAACAGTATCAGAAATAGTGTGGCCAGCAGGACCAGGGAAATGATTGTCCATTTGTACTCAGCACTGGTGAGGCTGAAACTTTGATCCTGTGTTCAGTTTTGGGTCCTCCACTATAGGATAGAGATTGAGATGCTGGAGTGAATCCAGAGAAGAGCAACAAAGCTGGTGAAGGGTCCGGAGCACAAGACTGAGGAGCGGCTGAGGGAGCTGGAGGTGTTTAGCCTCAAGAAAAGGAGGCTCAGCGGAGACCTTATTGCTCTCTCCAACTACCTGAAAGGTGGTCTCTTTTCCCAAGCAATAAGTGAGGAAATGACCTCAAGTTGTGCCTGGGGAGGTTTAGATTGCATATAAGGAAAAATTCCTTTATGGAAAAGATTGTCAAGCACTGGAACAGGCTGCCCAGAAAAGTGGTTGAGTCACCATACCAGGAGGTATTTAAAAGATGTGTAGATGTCGCACTTAGGGACATGGTTTAGTGGTGGAGTTGGCAGTGCTGGGTTAATAGTTGGACTTGATCTTAAAGGTGTTTTCTAACCTACAAGATTCAATGGTTGTATCCTCCTTTGCCACAGTGGGCTCTAAAATGTGATCTGCTACATGTCAAGAATTAATAGCATGGTTCTGGTCATTATAGCTTTAAGAGTAATTAACACCACACATCCTGTTGAGCTTTTGATGAGAAGCCCTTCCTTCACAGACCAGAGCAATAGAGAGCAGAGGAGGCTGCTGTTCTGCTAAGTTCTTTATTTCATAGTCTCATAGCTTCTTGAAGGCAGAGTTCAAAGGGGGTTACATGGTAAAGCCAAACAGCAACAGCAGCAACAGCAAAACAGCAGGCAGCAAACAGTTTCTTCTTCTAATTTCTTCTTACTAACCAACTACTTAACTAACTAACTAACTACTAACTCTTCTTACAGAAGCGTGGATTATTTTTGTTAATTAACCAATGAAATTAACACACGATTCTAGTTTTTCTTTTCTTAACCTATCCTGGTCCAATTCTAACAATCGTAAGCATGACATAAGTATTACACAGATTTGTGTATACAGTTTCTATCAGCTCTTATTGTTTATGTGAGCACTATATCTAAAAAATGTGAACAATTTCATTCTATCTATATTTTGTCTAAAATAATATATCTAAAAACGTAAACAATATCATTCTATCCATATTTTGTCTAAAATAAAGAACTCTATGTAAGAATAACACTGCTACAGCAAAAAGAACTATGCTCAAGGTCTCTGCTGCAGCTTTTTAATGTTTAAGGCACTTAGCATGTATTTCTACTAGAAGTTAAAAAATCTATATTTCTCTTTCACTTTGGTATGACTTCATGTGTATCAGCTTGTCCAAAGGCTTCAATTCAACCCCTGTACTTTGGCTTTCCTCTGGGCCTGAGTCCAGAGAAGCTTTCACTCCAACAGCATCCCACTGATGCCTTGAAGAACCTAGAAATAAAACAACACACTTTCGAGATAATACTAGTAGAGTGTTGGAAGTTAGGGTTTTCCCTTTTGTTTTCTTTCTCTTAGGGAATTTTCTCCCATTTTGTTGCTAAGAAACCTGAACGACCGATACTTAGGAGAGACAAAAGAAGTTGCCAAGCTCAGGGGAGGAGAGCACCTGGCTGCACTCATCTGAGGGTTTCTCTCGGAGGGGGCAGAGATACCGCCAGAATTGGGCTGGGAAAAAGGGGGCTGGGGCAGCTGCTAAGTCTCTTGCTCTCTCGGCATTCCGAGGGGAAGCAGGCTGCGGTCGCTGTGGGAAGACTTCGCCACCATTGCGGGGTTCTGTCTTCTGCTGCCTTCTCCTGCCGTGAGTGGAGCTCTGCTCATAAGAGCGGCCGTGGCACTGGGACCTTATTAACACCCTACCTCACCAAACAGAGGACCCTTCACCATCTGCTCCAGTGCCTCAGGGGAAACCCCAGGATCCCCGAGCCCCTTCCCCCTCCAAGGGAGCCTCTCCCTGCCGTGTTCGGGAGTCGGGCTGCCACTGCCCAGCCCTCGCCTTCTCTTTGCCACTGCTCCGGGTTTTTGCTACACTGTAGCTCCTGCACCCCCTGCCTGCTGGGACGTCCTGCGGTTCCAGCTACAGCTGCGGAGTTTCTGATACATCTCGTCTACCACCCCGGGATTTTGCCCGTCCCTGCCGTTCCAGCTTGCTGCTTCTGAGGTCCCTGCTACAGCTCATTTCGCTATCCAGAGGGGGCACCGGAATCGACTGCCCCTGGGGGTTTGTAAAGCAAGCCCCTTTTCCATCCCTTCCGCCGGCTGCGTCCGCCATCATCCACATGCAGAGAGATGACTGAAGTCGCGCCACAGCACCCCCTGCAGCCGCGGGGGAATCATCGCACCTGCCCTGCCCAGCCGGGAAGCTACTAGCGCCCCTGCTGGCTGTAACCGTAACTACACCAAAGGGCAGAGTGCTCGATAGCCGACAGAAGGCTGTTATTGGGTTTCTGGTTCTGTTTGTTGTTGCTGCCATTGTTGTTTGTTGGCCTTGTTATACATAGTAGTAAAGAACTGTTATTCCTTTTCCCATATCTCTTCCTGAAAGCCCCTTAATTTCAAAGTTATAAAAATTTGGAGGGAAAGGGGTCATATTCTCCATATTCAAGGGAGGTTCCCTCCTCCCTTGGCAGACACCTGTCTTTCAAACCAAGACAAGGAGGTAATAAAAAGGCTGATCTTTATTGGAGGCCTCCAGGGGCAGATATGGAAAATGTCCACAAAATGCCCCCCCCACCCCCCACCCCCCACGGGGCAAATACAGTTTTATAAGTTTAGAAAATTAGCATAATTGACAAAAATCACCAGTTAGAGACATAAGTGGTGATGCAATTTCCTCCAGTTCAACCTTCTCTGAATCCTCCCCCCTCAGATGGAAACTAAACTTAATTTATGAAAATGTGTCTTGAAAAGCTGTTTTTTTGCCTTGGTTCCCAGAAAGAACCAAGATAAGATAGGGCGCCTTGGAATATGTTTTGTCTTTTCTGCCTAGGGAAAAGGTAGGGAAAAGTACTGGGAAAACTAGCCACGGATACAACAATAGGCTACAGAGCTACAAATATATGTGAGAAGAATACAGAGAATATTTAAAAGGAAAAAAGGCAAAAATCATTTGTCAAAATTCCCCCCCTTTTTTAGAGACTAACAAGACTCCTCCTTGTCTAGTCTCTACTCCATATTTAACCACATCATTGTATCATACAGCCAGCTATTATGTAAAGACGAACTACAAGTATAAGTAGTATGAATAGTTCCTTTTATCCAGGCCCAGTTCAGTAACCATGAAGTGAGTATACTGAAGGTGTATTCAAGGTTGAGTGAGCTCTTTTGAGAGCTTCCTGATGTAGAATTTGAGTTTGTTTCCAAATTTCAACTAAATCCTTATTAATTCATTCACTCTGATCTACATAAGAACAATAGCCAGTGTTAATGATTGTGCGGCTAGTAGGAAATTGAGAGCCATTCTGTTTTGTAAAACTATACCAGACAAATCACGGACTTCTTCTTGTAAGGCCAGAATTGCATCTGAAGTTTGCTTTTCAATATATTCAATAACCCTCAATATGATTAAATATTCTTATGTTTGGAATTACAGCCCCAAGGGCACAGGCCCGATCTTTATCTAGGGGCAGAATTTACCAGACCTCATTTTTCACATATCCAATAATGATGCCATTTTGGTTTTTGTCTTTTTTTCTTTTATGTATTCTCTGTATTCTTTACACATATATTTGGAGCTCTGTAGCTTATTATTGCATTCTAGCTAGTTTTCCCGGTAATTTTCCATGCCATTTCCCTAGGCAGGAAGACAAAACAAATTCCGGATCCCCAAGCCCCGGGAGGGTACAAGGCCTCTATCCTATCTTGGTTCTTCCTGGGAACGAAGGCCAAAACCAGCTCTTCGAGAAACAAAGTACAGCTAGTACCAAGGGGGGGGGGCTCCAGAGAAGGGGCTTGACCTGGGGGGGAACTGCATCCTCCTAACTGGTGTCTTTTTTGTCATTTAGGCTAATTTGCTAAACTAATAAAAACTGTATTCACCCCGTGTGGGTGGGCTTTTGTGGACATCCTTCCATAACTGTCCCTGGAGGCCTCCAAATAAAGATCCACTTTTATATTGCCTCCTATACTAAAATTATCTCGAGTCTCATTTCTAGGTTGAAAAAGGCAACAGTTATTCTGGCATACCCAGACGGGAAAAGGGGACCTGGCAGCCTTCCTCTGGACCAGAAACATCTTGCAAGGAATTCTTTCCTGCCTGGCAACCCTAAGAATTCCCCTGCAATGGGCTGAGGGGTAAGGAACCATGGTCCTGAGACCCTGTAGGAGGTAATATAAAGGTAGCTCTTTTCGTTGTGTAGTGTGTCTCGTGTATTGTGTGTTTGTTGTGTATTGCATCTGTGAAAAACGAGGTTCACTCTCCTGTTAGGATTTAAAAGTTTAATAAAGGACAATAAGGGACAAAGATAATAAAGCAAAATTCACAGCGCCAGGTGCTTTGGCACTCAGCCAAGAGCACACCTGTTATTTCGGAGACACCCTTTACATACCTGTCCTATTGCATCAGCCTAGTGCATATTCATAATCAATTATGCGTATTCAAACTTTTCCTTAAACTAGTTTACAAGTTCCAGGAGCTGTTTAGCATGGCTCCTCCTTGGGCCCGCCTTTTTAGAGCATGCGCATTTCTTGGCTGTGGTTTTAGTCCGTTTTTATTATCACCTCCAGAGTGGGCTTTGGTCGATGGTTTCTGCCAACGGTAGTTGCCGATAGTTGGCATGTCAGTACCAGGGGTCTTCAACACACGTTGGTTGGATGTTATCCAACCAAGCAGACAGTTCAATTACCACAAGCATAACTATATTAGCTATTTCACTATTATGTCTAAGTTTAGTTAATGACAGAAATAAAGGCATTAGTTATTGTTATAACACTACATCTTTATAACAAAGCTACTTTAACATTATACATATAGCATCTATTTGTAATGTGAAAAATGAGTGGGTGATAAATGTTGGCTTTTGTATATAATAGGATAACATTTACAAGTAATAATGTACTAGGTAGAAATAATGTTAAGGTAAAATATAGTAGAAACAAGGTTAGAGTGAATTGTAACTTCGAAATAGTTGTAATAAACTGAGAAACGTAGTAGTGACTACATAGTGATAAATGTCCTTTAAGTTGATAAACCACAGAGCCGGGGATCAAGACATCTTAAAGAAACAAAGAAGATAAACTGCATGCATCCCAAAGTCTGTTATCTCACTAAAAGCTCACACCTCCCAAAGAAACTGTCGACTAAACTGAGTTACAACTGAGGGAACATCAGAAGGGGATTCCTGCCTTCAATCCTTCAAGATCCAGAGGACCGGAGAGGCGTCTTGCTGGTGGGAGGGGTGGAAAGAGGTTGGGAAGTAGAAGTGAAGTGTAAATTATCTTCTAAGCTTAATGAATATGTAACAGTTTGAGAAGATACTTAAGCTCACAGAAAAGTGAATAGGATTGCGCCTCTAGCTGATTGCTAAGCGCCCAGCACTGTGTTTGCCTTTGTGAAAAATGAGTGGATGATAAATGTTGGCTTTTGTATATAATAGGATAACATTTACAAGTAATAATGTACTAGGTAGAAATAATGTTAAGGTAAAATATAGTAGAAACAAGGTTAGAGTGAATTGTAACTTTGAAATAGTTGTAATAAACTGAGAAATGTAGTAGTGAATACATAGTGATAAACGTTCTTTAAGTTGATAAACCACAGAGCCCGGGATCAAGACATCTTAAAGAAACAAAGAAGATAAACTGCATACATCCCAGGAAGTCTGTTATCTCACTAAAAGCTCACACCTCCCAAAGAAACTGTGGAATAAACTGAGTTACAACTGAGAAGGGGATTCCTGCCTTCAATCCTTCAAGATCCAGAGGACCGGAGAGGCGCCTTGCTGTCGGGAGAGGGGTGCAAAGAGGTTGAAGTGTAAATTATCTTTTAAGCTTAATGAATACGTAACAGTTTGAGAGGATACTTAAGCTCACAAAAAGGTGAATAAGATTGCGCCTCTGGCTGATTGCTAAGCGCCCAGCGCTGTATTTGCCTTTGTTCTACTAATAAATGTTCAATACTTTGTTGCTAAAATTTTTAGCTTGTTAATTCATTTATTTCACCTTTGTTCTACTAATAAATGTTCAATACTTTGTTGCTAAAATTTTTAGCTCGTTTATTCATTTACTTCAGTAACAAAACTACTTTTACATATAGCATCTATTTGTAGAAAGCCACTATTATAGGTATCTATTACAATAACAAAGCTACTTTAACATAATTCATTTTAATATTTGCAGAAAGCCAATATTATAACATTTATCTCACATGTCTGTATAAGGTCGGTAATTGCTAGCAGTCCCAGGAAAACCCGGCGTGGTGAGGGGCGGGGAATTTGCTTTTGGAGTGGTTTAGCAAATAACCATGCAAAAGTTTCTTTCGTGTTTAACACGCGCGGGTTTTGAATGGGGGGTTCGCCTGGGGACGCCTGGGCATGGAGCGGCCGGGGAGAGCCTGGCACGCTCCATGGCGGAAGGCGGGGGAGGGGCCCCCACTTCCTACAGGTTTCACGGAGCAGCCGAGAAAGGCTTGGCTAGCGCCATTACAGGGGAGGGGGGAGGGGCCCCCACTTCCTATGTTCCATCTGTGGAACGGGAAGTCCTAGACCTCGGAGGGGTTGAAGCGGGCCAGTTCGGAGAAGGGCCCAGCTTCTGTTGTGAGCAAGGAAGGGATTTTGTGGCACTTTTTCCAAGACTTTAGGGCAGGGGAGGCTCCCGGACTCCCGGGAGGGCTCCGCGATCGGGGAGGCCGCGCCCCCCGTGACGGAAGGGGAGGAACAGCTGCACTGAGAGGGGCTGAGATGGCTCCTGCCGTTGCCCTGGTAACGGCCGGGAGATGGGGCGGAGGAGCGGTCCCGGGAAGTGGCCCGGGACCGGGGCCGCCGCCGTGCCGCTTTGGCCCTGCTCAGGCAGGGAGGTCGCTGCCGCTGTGCAGCCATGGCCTGTCCCGCCCGCCATCCCTGGGTCCCGCCCACACCGGCCCAGAGGGGGCCGGGAGTGCGGGTTCTGAGGGTGGGAAAGGGTTTCCCGTGGACGGTGCCACTTCTGCTGCCACGGGGGGCAGGGGAAAAGGTGGAGTTGAGTAGCTCGGGAAAGCTAATGTCACCTTTGTAGGCAGAGACGGCTCGATCGTGGTTTCCATATTAATGACTTTTTTTTTTGGAAGGACACGGGAGCGGAGCGCACGGCACCAGTCGTGCCGGGGGTGTCCCTGGGCGGGTGTGCCCGCACCGCGCGGCCGTCCCCAAGCTGAGCGGCGGGCAGCGAGAGCTCTTTGTCTGCGATGCCAGGCACTCAAGAGAGAAACATCGAGTCCAAACAGGGAGAAAAAGAAGCCGTTTTTCAGGCTCCCTTAAAACAGGCTATAAGTGAACAGTCCTGTTTCAATAAACACCTTAGAAGGGGAACTGAGTCATGGTACTGTAAGAACTGTTAGTGCCACAAGGGTAAGAAAAATGAGACCTTTCTTCCAACCTCTGAAATCTGAATTAGAAAAACGCTGGGTGATTTATCAGTTTCTCTATTTGCCAAACTCTCCTAAGAAGGATCCATTGGAATTTTGCAAAAGGAGGAGAACAACAGATAGTTTAGGATGGTTTACTGAATTAAATTTTAAAAATGCCTTCCCCTGCATCCCTGTGAATAAGAAAGACCAAGGACTCTTTGCTATTACGTGGAAGAAACCTGAAACGGGAGAAAGAGCCAGCTCATCAAGACAGCCTACCTGAGGGTTTAAAGAACAGCCCAACTATATTCAAAAATCAGCTGACAGAAGAACTGGAGAAGTGGAGAAGTCAGTAACTGAGAATTGCTGCATCCAACAGTTGCATCCAACTCACTGTGATAAATGAGTGAATGATAAATGTTGTCTTTTGCATATAGGATTTTAACATTTATAAGCGATGATGTACTATGTAGAAATAGTGTTAAGGTAAAATGTAGTTAAGTAGAAACGAGATTAAGGTAAATTGTAACTTCAAAATAGTTGTAATATTTTAAGAAATGTATTAATAAACACATGGTAATAAATGTCTTTTGAGTTGAGAAACTACAGAGCCAGGAACCAAGACATCTTAGAGAAACAAAGAAGATAAACCGCATGCATCCCAGGAAGTCGGTTATCTCATCAAAACTCACATCTCCCAAGGAAACTGTCAGCTACAAATTAGGCTGGAGACTGGGGAGGCACCAGAGAGAGGGTGCCTGTCTTCAATTCTGAAGCTATTCAGAGGACGGAAGCGGCGTCATGCTGGCGGAAGGGGGGCAGAGACCCGAGAGGAGGGGAAAGTTGAGTGAAGTGTAAATTACTTTCTGGGCTTAATGGGCTTAATGAATATGTAACAGTTTAAGAGAGTACTTAAGTTGTGCCGGTTTGGCCAAAATCTAGCAATATATCCTCTGAGAGAAAAAACAGGTTACAACCACCCTTCCCCCCACCAGGTTCAGGAAAAAATTTTCCTCGAAGGAAAGTGAAAGAGATAAAAACTATTTATTTTAACAAACACACAGGAAAAGGATAATGATGCTAAATAATTAAATGAAATCTTTTGCTATAGAGAGAAACCTGGGAAGATTTCAGAGTCCTTCTGTAGGTGTGGTCTCTCTCCTCCTCGGAGCTGGGTCAGCGAGGGCCCACCCCCCCGGGCCTCGGGGAGAAAATTCTCCCGATGTGTTCTGACATTGAAACAGTCCAGAAGAGAAGAAGGGAAAAACCGAAGTCCCAGAAAACAAAGTTCAGCTTTCCGTCTCACACCGGGAAGAAAAAAAACTGAAACAGCTGGCTGAAGAAAGCAAGCAGGGTGCTCCCTCTGTGTTCCTGCAGCCAGAGAACGCAGAGGAGTGTATCTCTGTGTCCTTGAGAAACTGCTTTGAAAAGTTCGTTTGAGTTTTTTTTTTCTCAAGCTCAGTTTAAAGGCACAAAATTAATTTTTTGGGCATAGAGCATGATAGGGGATACACATGATAGAGTCACCCCAAGACATAAGTCCACAGTAAAATGAATGGAGGTGTGCCTCTGGAAATATTGCCGAGTGCCCCAGTGCTGTGATATGCCTTTGTTCTACTAATGAATGTTCAATATTATATTGCTAAAAGTTTAGCCCGTGAATTCATTTTTATCAATGGTGACCCCTTGTGATAGTCTCCGCTAAGACCTGTTTTCTTGCTGGGAAAGAGGGACACCTCTAACAGCATTCTGTTGCCCAGGAGGACAGCAGGCACTAGCAGGCAGTAATTGGAAACATGTCCTAAATCGTGGAACAAGGCAAAAAAAATTTTTTTTCTCTTTTTTTTTTTTCTTTCCTTTCTTTCTGAGCTCAGCTCCCTTGAGGAGAACCGTGGTATATCGCCCATAATTCTTGTACGAACGAAGACCCAAACAAGAGAGGAGGACCCTGGTAAGTCTTGTGCAGGGGGCGTGAAGGGGGATTGAATGGTGTGTGCATGAGACGAGGACTGGACAGTCCGGATCCTCAAAGTGAGTGTGGAGCTCTTTTAACCGTGTTTTCGTTTTCTCGCGAGAGACACAACCGGTGACCGAGCAAAGATAAAGAAACATGCTGAATGATCCCCCGAAATGATTCCTTAGGAGTTAAACACCTTGGTAGGAATTCTAGGAGTTAAAACCCATAGGGGTGGGGACTCCTTGGTAAGGGAGCGATTTCCTGGACAGTCCACTGGGAAATCTGATTAAAATGACCTAAAACAGAGGTATTTTGGCTTTGTAGTGCAGATTTATTGGGAGTTCGGTTTTTGAGTTTAGTTCCATTTGTTTGGCCTGGTGGTATAAGATTCATTGGTAGTTTTATTATTGGTAGACCAGTGTTATTGGCGGTTCAATTCTGTTTGGTTTGGGTTCAGCTTGTGGGATAAAGTTTTTTGTTTTGTTTTGGGGTTTTTTTGATTGTTTGTTTGGATTTTTTGGGGTTTTGGGGGGTTTTTTGTTGGTTTTTTGGGGTTTTTTTGGTAGTTCAGTCCTCTTATCCAAGGGAGAGAAAACTGTTTAAGAAGGTAAACACAGGATTAATAAAGGTGTATAAGAGAGTAATGGGTGGGAAGTTAAACAACATGGGACAAAAAGCAAGTAAGACAAATCTCAAGAAAAACAAAAAGGTGTTGGATGATATACCACCCGATAGCCCACTGGGGGTTATGATAAAGTACTGGGATGAATCTAGTATTACTAAGGGAAAAGATAAAGTTAAAATGATAAACTTCTGTATGATGGTATGGGCAGAAAGAAAAATTAGATCTGATAATCTACGTTGGCCGAAATATGGTTCTTGTGAGGGTTGGATGTGCCAAGCATTAAATGTATATGTTAACGGAAAGAAGCCTTATAATCTGGAAGAATGTGAATATGCGGCATGTTGGAGAGGATCAGAGGTAAAACCCACAACAATTCTAAAAGTAGAGGAGGATAAAACAAAGCTGGGGGGAAGTAATTTGGATCCTTTAGAACATCTCCCTCCGCCTTATAACCCCCCTTCTGGGGAAGCTCCTCCACAAGCGGGACCTCTGCCACAGGGAGAGGAAGCCCCACTTAGGGTAGAAAACCCCCAGCCATGCCGCCGAGTTACACACTCAAGAATAATAGAAGAAAAAGGCGAGGAAAAGTTAGTTCCTTTAAGGGAGGTCCCTCTGGGGGTGCACAGGGAGGAATTGGGTTTGTAAATGTTCCCTTAAACTCTACAGAGGCAAGAAGTTTTAAAAACGAGATGAAAGCATTGTTAGAAGACCCCTTGGGTTTGGTGGAACAGTTGGACCAATTTCTAGGGCCAAGCATATACACATGGGGAGAGACGCAATCCATTATGAGTATATTATTCACCCCTGAAGAACAACAAATGATTAGAATAGCAGGAATGAGAATATGGGAAAGGGAAAATCAACAGGGAGTCCCCGCTGATCAGAAAATGCCCCTTCAGAGTCTCCAGTGGGACCAGAATCAACCTCAAGGTAGACAAAACATGGTTGATTTTCGAAACCTAATCTTAAGAGGAATAAAAGAGGCAGCCCCAAGAGGACAAAATGCAGCTCAGGCATTTGATAGCTGACAAGGAAAGGATGAAACACCCACGGAATGGTTAGAAAGACTTAGAAAATGCAGCAATTTTCTGGCGTCGACCCCTCTGTTCCAGTGGGACAGGCGGTACTTAAAGTAAATTTTGTTACTCATTCCTGGCCAGATATTCGAAAGAAGTTAGAAAAATTAGAAGATTGGCAAGACAGGGGTTTAGAAGAATTATTAAAGGAAGCTCAGAAGGTGTATGTCCGGAGAGACGAAGAAAAAGCAAAAGCCAAAGCGAGAATCATGATTGCCGCTATGAAGGAGGCAGAATCCACAAACAAAGGGGGGAAACACAGAAAGGAAAGGGGTCGGGACAGTGCTTGGAAAAGCAGTCAGGGACCCCTGGGGAAACAACAACAGGGAAATCAGAAAGACTCGTGGGAAAGTTTAGCTGTCATTACTGTGGTGCTCCTGGGCACTTAAGGAGGAAATGCCGGAGGCGTGCCAAAGACGTGAAAGCCTTTGAAGGGGAAATGGCATAGGGGTGTCAGGGGCTTTTTATACTGTGGATGGAACATCAAACTGAGCCCTTGATAAAATTAAAAATAGGACCCCAGGAAGAAGAAATGGAATTTTTAGTAGATACCGGAACCGATAGAACATGTATATTAAAGGTTCCTGAGGGGTGTTGCATAAGTAAAAAGGTTATTAGTGTGATAGGGGCAAAAGGGGAAGGGTTTAAGGTTCCCTTAATCGAAAATGTACATGTGGAAGGCCCTAATCGATTCGCAGCTGGAGACTTATTGTTAGTCTGGGTGCCGGACAGAATTTGTTGGGGCGGGATTTGCAATTATTATTAGGTATAGGTGTGCTCCCAGAGGAAGGACAAATGAGAGCAAAGATTTTAACTTTAACTAATGAAGACAAGAATAAAATTGAACCTGAAGTGTGGGCATCCGAAAATAATAGAGGAAAGACATGAAGCCAATAGAAATAAGTATAGAAAATCCATGACACCCCATAAGGGTCAGGCAATGTGCAATACCTAAAGAAGGAAGGATGGGGTTAAAACCGGTAGTTGACAAATTGCTGCAAGAAGGAACTTTAGAAACCTGCATGTCACCTCACAGTACCCCGAAATTGCCGGTAAAAAAGGCTGATGGAACATATAGGCTTGTCCAGGATCTAAGAGAGGTTAACAAAAGGACACATACACGGTTTCCCATAGTTTCCAACCCTTATACCCTCCTGAACCATATCCCTCCCTGTCACACATGGTACAGTGTGATAGATTTAAAGGATGCATTTTGGGCTTGCCCATTAGCAGAAAGTAGCAGGGAATTCTTTGCATTTGAATGGGAGGATCCTGAGACAAGAAGAAAGCAACAATTACGGTGGACTCGATTGCCCCAGGGATTTACAGAATCTCCGAATCTGTTTGGGCAAGCTTTAGATGCTCTTCTTATTGTCTTTTTGAAGTGAAGAGGTACTTATCTTACAATATGTAGATGATTCATTAATATCAGGGTCAGACAAGGAAACAGTTCGGAACACCACTATTAATGTGTTAAATTTTCTCGGGAAAAAAGGGCTATGGATTTCAAAGAAAAAGCTACAGTTTGTAGAACAAGAAGTAAAATATTTAGGACATTGGCTAAGCCAGGGAAGTAAAAAGTTAGATCCTGAAAGGGTGCAAGGTATATTTTCCCTCCCTCCACCGCAAACCAAAAAGGAAGTTAGGAAGCTATTAGGATTACTGGGGTACTATAGGCAGTGGATTGATGAATATAGCAAAGTGGTAAAATTTTTGTATGAAAAGCTGATCGGCAAAGATAATATCTGTTGGACACAAGAAGATGACCAGAAGCTAGAAATAGTAAAAGGGAAGCTGATAGAACCTCCAGTCTTAAGTTTACCAGATGTAACCAGACCCTTTCAGTTGTTTGCTGATTAAAATGAAGGGGTAGCCTATGGAGTACTCACACAGGAATGGGGGGGGGGGTCCAAGAAGCCTGTAGCGTTTCTGTCTAAATTATTAGATCCCGTGGCCAGGGGGTGGCCAGTCTGTGTCCAAGCTATATCGGCTGTAGCACTGTTAGTAGAAGAAGCTCGGAAGCTCACATTTAGCGGAACCCTAGCAGTACATACTCCACATGCCATACAATCAGTATTAAACCAAAAAGCTGAGAAGTGGCTCACTGATTCAAGGATGCTAAAGTATGAAACTATGCTCCTGGAAACTCCAAATTTAACCATCTCCGTCAGTAGCCATGTGTTTTTGCATGGGGAACCAGAGGGGAATGTTATTCATGATTGCTTAGAACTAATAGATTATCAAACTAAAATACGGGAAGACCTAATGGAATGTGAACTACCGGACGAAGAAAAATTATTTATTGATGGGTCTTCCCGGTGCCAGCAAGGGCAGCGAATGTCTGGGTATGCAGTGGTAGATGGGAGAACTATGGGACTTAAGGAAAAGGGAAAATTGCCGAGTCACTGGTCAGCCATATCATGTGAACTGTATGCCCTTAATAGAGCCTTGAAGTTATTAGAAGGAAAAGTAGGGACAATCTTTACAGATTCAAAATACACATATGGAGTAGTACACCCTTTTGGGAAAATCTGGGAAGAGAGAGGGTTATTAAATTCAAGAGGAAAGGGGCTGATTCATGAAGGACTTATTTTAGAAATCTTGGAAGCGTTAAGATTGCCTAAAGAAATAGCTGTGGTACATATTAAAGGACACCAAAAGGGGAGGACCCTAGAGATAAGAGGGAATAATTTAGCAGATCAAGAGGCTAGGGATGCAGCAGAAAATGGAAGTGTAAAAGTTATGTTAATACTAGCTCCAAGCAAAGAAGAACCAGAAATCCCAAAATTTAGCAAAGCTGAGGAAAAAGAACTTCGTAAGATAGTGGGGGAGCAAGACCAGTCTGGGAAATGGAAACTCCCTGACTGGATGCAGTTACTTAATAAGCCCCTAGCCAGAAAAATATTAGAAGATATGCATCCAAAAACTCATTTGGGAACACAAGCCTTATGTGATCATTTTTTGAGGAATTTTGGATGTATTGGGATTTTTGGATTAGCCAAACAAGTGACAAAAAATTGTATAACATGTCAGAAGATAAATTAAAAAAGTATGAGAAAAAACACCGTGAGGGCACGAGTTAGCCCTGTGACCATTTCAAAGCATCCAAGTGGACTTTACTGAACTTCCCCAAGTACAGAAATGGAAATTTTTATTAGTAATAATAGACCCTTTAACTCACTGGGTAGAAGCTGTTCCAGCTGTTAAGGCTACAGCCAACGTAGTATGCAAAACTCTCCTGGAACAAATTATTCCCAGGTATGGAATGGTTAACAAAATAGACTCAGATAGAGGAACACATTTTACACCAAAGGTGTTACAGCAAACCACACGGGCCCTGGGAATGGAGTGGGACTTGCACACCCCATGGCACCCTCAAAGTTCGGGTTGGGTAGAACAAATGAATCAAACTCTAAAAAACACCTTAACCAAAGTAATGATTGAAACACAGATGTCCTGGATAAGGTGTTTACCTTTAGCCCTGTGTTGGGGTTTTGGGAGTTCCCCTTCTGTTTTCTTTTTTTCCCTTGAGGAATTTTTCCCATATATGTTGCCGGGGCGACAAATTGCTGGGTGCTTGGGAGAAACAAAAGACCTGGCCACAGGGGGGAGGGGTCCAACGGGCTACTCTCTTTCATCTGAACTTGTGGGCTGGTGTTCTCCGCATTCGGAGGGAGAGAGAGGCTGCCATTGTGTTGGAGGGAATTCGTCAGCACTGCAGGCTTCTGCTTTTTCGGCTGCCTTCCTTCTACTGTGAGTGGAGCTTGCTCGCTGGAGCGGCTGTTACACTGGGACCCTAACACCCCACCTCACTAAAAGAGGGACCTTTTCACCATCTGCTCGGGTGCCTAAGGGAAAACCCCAGGATTCCCAAGCCCACCTTTCCCTGCCCCGCTGGGAGCCGGGCTGCGGCCACCCTGGCCCCACCGATGCTTTGAGCCTTCGCTACGTTGTAGCCCACACGCTCTGCCTGCCGAGACCTCCCGAGGTTCCTGCTGCAGCTCCAGAGTTTGATACATCTCGTCTGCCACCCGGGATTTGTGCTTGTCCCTGCTGTTGCAGCATGCTGTTCCCGAGGGTCCGGCTGGACCCCAGGATCAGCTGCCTAGGGGGTTTGTGAAGCTTTTCTTCCATCCCTCCTTGTCTCAGCCAAGCCGCCATTACTGCGTGCTCCTCAAGCTCGCTCCAGAGCGCCCCCTGCAGCCACGGGGGAACCATTGCACCTGCCCTGCTCACCAGGAGCCGCCAGCGCCCCTGCCGGCTGTGATCGTAACTGCACCAACGGGGAAAGGGCCTGACAGCCGAGAAGGCTGTCACTGGGTTCCTGGTTCTGTTTGCTGTTACTGCCATAGTTATTGTTGTTTGTTTGCCTTGTTATACATACATATATATATAAGCAAAGAACTGTTATTCCTATTCCTGATATCTTTGCCTGAAAGCCCCTTAATTTCAAAATTATAATAATTCGGAGGGAAGGGGGTTGCATTTTTCATTTCAAGGGAGGCTCCTGCCTTCCTTGGCAGACACTTGTCTTTCAAACCAAGACACCCTGTTAAGGGTCAGGACACAACCCAGATCAGACCTGGGAGTGTCTCCCTATGAAATGATGTTTGGGCTGCCCTTTCTGACCACTCAACATAAAACCGCTACTTATGAGGAAGGGGAGGCAAGTGTTAAAAAATGTATCACCACAATTGCCCAAACAATGGAAAATTTGCGAGCGAGAGGAATGAATTCTCAAACCACACCTTTAGACTTTACAATCCATAATATTCACCTGGGGGAATGGGTAATGGTTAAAACGTGGAAGGAGCAGACTCTGGCTCCACAATGGAAAGGTCTGTTCCAGGTGTTGCTGACAACCGAGGCAGTGATCCGAACCAAGGAGCGTGGGTGGATCCACGTCAACAGAATCAAAGAACCCGTGGAAGAACCTAAGGAGTGGACCCTAATATCTACGCCGGGTGATACGAAATTAACTGTTAAGCGTGGATGGGGGGGTAATGAACTGGGAAAACTCAAATGATCCACAGAGAAATTTAAGGGTTGTAAATTATGAAGAAATAAAACCAAACCTGTATCAGTGGTTCCAGATACCATCAGGGCAAGCCCTAAGGCCCCTGCGTTATCCCCCTTGGGGAGGAACAATTCTACCCCAAACTGGAGGATCAGGACTGTATCAGACAGCGGGTCTTAATGTGTTTGCATTAGCTTGTGATTTGTATAAAGAAAAAATCACATTATATCCTGACATGAAAGCATTATTACAGCCCCCACCAGTGCCATTCCAAATACCTTGCTCAATTCATCCTAATAGTAGGCACTGTGGCTGGGTCGAATGTAAGTGTGAATGCTGTAAGCAAAATTGGTATTGTATTTCCTATAAGCGGCAACCGCGATGTCCGCAGTGCCGTAGATACAACCACCTGACTGCACTCCGTGACCTTCAACGCCGAGCAAAGGTTGTAACCCTAATTTGTGGGCGGAAACTAGCACTCTCTGCTGAGTGTGAAATAAGTAAAAAGGAGTGAGAAATTATACAAGCCTGGGTAAAAGAACATCAGCCTGACAGTCGGTAAGACACTTAGAATTATTTGAATTATAAAGCATAAGAGTTATGCAAACTCTCAAAGGACCAAAAGAAATCATTACCAACCAAAAGACCCAACATATGCAGCTTTCTTGTCTAAAACATCCCCACTTAAATCGTCAAGCATGGGTGTGCCGGTTTGGCCAAATTTGGAGTAAAATATCCTCTGATAGAAGGCAGGTTACAACCACCCCTCCCCCACCAGGTTCGGGAAAAAAGAAATTTTCCTCGTAGGAAAGTGAAAGAGATAAAAAACCTATTTATTTAACAAACACACAGGAAAAGGATAATAATGCTAAATAATAAAACTCTCGCTGTGGAGAGAAACCTGGGAAGATTTCAGAGTCCTTCTGTAGGTGTGGTCTCTCTCCTCCTCGGAGCTGGGTCAGCGAGGGCCCACCTCCAGGGCCTTGGTGGAAAAGTCTCCTGATGTGTTCTGATGTTGATGAAACAGTCCAGAAGAGAAGAAGGGAAAAACCGAAGTTCCAGGAAAACAAAGTTCAAATCTTCATCTCCCTCTGGAGAAAAAGAGCCGAAAGCTGGCTGCAAAGCAAGAAGGGTACTTCCTCCCGCTCTTGCTGCTAGAGCCGAACCCAGAGGAGTGTGTCTGTGCCCTTGAATAACTGTTTTGAAAAGTTCACTCAGTTTTTTTTCCTCTCTCCCCTCTCAGGCTCAGTTTAAAGGCACAGAAAAGGCACAAAGTTAATTTCTGGGCATAGAGCAGCGATAGGGGATACACATCATAAAGTCACCCCAAGACATTGGGTATTGGGCAAATGTGTTAAATGCCAAAATAAGTGGTATTGCTCTTCAACAGAGGCATCCCCACTGTCTGAACTGCCGAAATAATAAAGAACAAAAAGGTCAGGAAAATGCTGTGGTAGAAAAAATTTTGTGTGGGTGGGAGTTACTTGTACCTGAAATTTGGGAAATTCCCGAAGAAAAGTGGGAACAAGACTTAGACTTATGTGCAGTACGGTTTGCATGGAAGTGGGACAAGCGGCATAAAGAGGGCAAGACTGGGTTGGCCTCTGCACCTGCCTTAGGTATAATCCGGCCACAAGCAGCAACCTCGGAGGGCATGAGACAAGGGGGTGCATGCCATACTGGACCTCTGATTACAACCATGGCGATCATAATTATCGCATGCATCCTTGCATGGGTAACCCCAAGCAACGCAAATCCCTGCACCAAGTGTAACTCCCTTCTACGATGGGGCAGCCGTGCTTCTTATCTAACCTGGCACACAACAGTAAATAACGAATGTTATTACCAAGCATCCCTAGAGACTTGTAATTATGGGAAACACTCACTATGGGTAGCTATGAGAAACGAGGTTCACTCTCCTGTTAGGATTTAAAAGTTTAATAAAGGACAATGAGGGACAAAGACAATAAAGCAAAACTCACAGCGCCAGGTGCTTTGGCACTCAGCCAAGAGCACACGTTATTTCGGAGACACCCTTTACATACCTGTCCTATTGCATCAGCCTAGTGCATATTCATAATCAATTATGCGTATTCAAACTTTTCCTTAAACTAGTTTACAAGTTCCAGGAGCTGTTTAGCATGGCTCCTCCTTGGGCCCGCCTTTTTAGAGCATGCGCATTTCTTGGCTGTGGTTTTAGTCCGTTTTTATTATCACCTCCAGAGTGGGCTTTGGTCGATGGTTTCTGCCAACGGTAGTTGCCGATAGTTGGTATGTCAGTACCAGGGGTCTTCAACACACGTTGGTTGGATGTTATCCAACCAAGCAGACAGTTCAATTACCACAAGCATAACTATATTAGCTATTTCACTATTATGTCTAAGTTTAGTTAATGACAGAAATAAAGGCATTAGTTATTGTTATAACACTACATCTTTATAACAAAGCTACTTTAACATTATACATACAGCATCTATTTGTAGCAAAACTACTTTTACATATAGCATCTATTTGTAGAAAGCCACTATTATAGGTATCTATTACAATAACAAAGCTACTTTAACAGTATTCATTTTAGCATTTGCAGAAAGCCAATATTATAGCATTTATCTATCACAGTTCCCCCTCTTTTATTTTTACAAATCATTTGGCTTGAGCAATAATTCTTGTCTTCTAACTTGCATCATTCGCTCATTTTTTTCACAAATCAATTTTGCTTCTTCAAAGGGATCTTCCATATTATTTTGTTTCTTTAACACCATTATCTTTTGTGCCGTTCCAGATGTAGCCAATTTGGGGTCCATAGGCATTGTGACCACTTGCATACCTTGGACTACGCTGGTGATTAGCCCAATAAAACAGGGGATCAAGCAAGGAAGAAATATCAAACCAGCTGTAGCGCATAAAAGGAAGAAGCCTAGCTTCTTCCACCGTTCTATTCCCAACACGTTATCCCACCAGCTAGCTTTTAACATTGATTCCCATTTTTGGACCAGTATATGGGCTATTTTTCTGATATCCTTGGCTATATCTAGGACGGCATCCTCGTTGTCATCTATTTCCAAACAACAATCTGATGTATTAAATTTTCCACAGACACTGCCTTCTTTAGCTAATAAATAGTCTAAAGCCAACCTGTTTTGATACACTGCAGCTCTGGTTTGGCTTTGTTGACTTGATATCAATTCCAATGCCCAGGCAGTTTTGTTCGTTATTATCTCCACAACTGCTTGGAGTCTTATGATACTGATAGCATAAGGTTAAAATGTTTTGAATTATAGTAGCTAGAGTCTTAGACTCTGGTATTTTCATTAACAGTTCTCCATTCTCAAAAGTTATTGTTGCATCGAGTTTTGCCAATAGGTCTCGACCTAGGAGTGGAATGGGGCATTCAGGTACTGAATGAGTTGTTCCTGTATCAATTAAAAATTTTACAGCTTTATCTCCCAACTGTATCGTGACCAGAGGCAGCACCGTTCCTTGCAGCGGCACCACAACCTGCGTGCCCGGGACCGCAGGCACAGCTGATGCCGCAGCCTGCGTGATGGGCGCCGCTGAGGGACCGGGCGGGGTGGGGGCGACCGGCGCTACCGGCGCTGTGGATTGCGTAGTGGACGTCATCGGCGTAGCGGACGACAGCGCAGGCTTCTCCGCCGGCACCGCCGCTGCTTGTGGGGCAGTGAACTGTGAGAGAATCTCTATCGCTTTCTGCAGCACGGACAGCTGCTGTGCTGAAAGAACCGGTTCCATCGCTCGCTGCGGGAACCCCATGCGCGTCTGCAGAGGGTACCCGGAAGCTGACAGGGCGGACGGGGTCACGGGAAGACAGCCGAACGCTGGAAAGGCGAGGGGCTGCGCCGGTACACCCATTTCCGAAAACAGATTCTGCGGAAGCAGCGGCGGAACAGCCGCCCCCGATACAAGCTGAGCTGTCGGGAGCACTTGCGACAGCGCGGGGGCTGTAGGGACCAGAGCCTGTGCCGCAGAGGGGGGGAAACCCCGGAGCAAAAGGCAGGGGGCGCCCCGTGACCCCCCCCCCCCCGCGGGTCCCGCGGGAGGCGGGGAGGGCGGTGGAGATGGTGGTGAAGAACCGGCACCTACACTGCTGTAAGTCTCTGCACTGGCATAGGACCCGGGCGACCCTTGGGAGGCTGTGGCAGCCGCAGAACCCTCCGAGCCGGGCAGCGATTCGGAGTCGCTGTTGGTGTCGGGCTTCATTCGTAGTAATACATCGTACAGAAAACGCCAAACGCAGAGCAGGTCGACTACATCCTCCGTCCCGTACGCGAGCTCATGAGTTAATTTGTCCCGGAGCAACTGCCAGGCTTCGAGACTAAAAACGTCATCGGGAGTTTGTGCTTTAAAGCCATGATTTGCTGCCCAGATTAATAGGGAGCTCAAATCCTCATCAGACACATCCGCCTCTATTAAATTTAACACAGCCCTCCAGGCATGAAAAGCCATGCTCTGTTTTGAGGCCAAATTTCCCATCTTCCCGGCTTTTTGGAAAGCCTAGGTCCCGAGAGCAAAGCTCTGTCCCCACAGCCTCGGGGGGAGGGGGAGGGAAAGGTATTTACCTCTCCAAAGCAAGTCGCTCTCAGAGCCATTCAAGGGCGCGTCCGTAGTACACGTCAGAGGTCACCAGGTGTCGCTATTGCCGGCCGGAGAGTAAGAAAGAGACAGGAATGCAGTCAAGAGAATGGAATGGAATGGAATGATTTAATTAACAAAGGATGGGTTTTTATGTGTTTAGTTCCTTTAGTGTTTACCTAAATGGCAAGAGGTTATTGGACCTCTAGCTAACTACCTACTAGAGTGATTGGTCAATTCTCACATCGTTCATTTCCCTAGTCGAAATCATAACAATTCTAATTATATTTGCAGGTGCAAGATAGCAGACTCCGTTTACAGAAAACTTATCATGTTTTGCATAGTTTAGCATGAGAAAGACAGAGCTCTCACAAACTGCTGCTGAGAGCTGAAGGCTTCTCTGCTAAAGCTTTTTAGCATCCATAGATCCTAGATGTGCAGTTGGAATGGATGCCCTCATGGGACTCGGTCCATTTTCTAATGCTGAGCTCCAAGCTACATGGCATCCTCTGGTCCTTGAGCAGACTCAAAAGGTCAGAATGGGAGCCCTGTTAAAGAGCATAGACATGGCTGCTCCCAAAACACGATATGTAAAAATATCTCAAGGGCAGAAAGAGCCATTTTTACCCTTTGTGGAAAAAATTGCTGCAGCCCTTGAGAAGCAAGTTGAAGATGATACATTAAGGCAGATTTTATGCAAACAATTAGCAAGAGAGAATGCGAATGAAGATTGTAAAAAGATCATAGATGCCTTACCGGGTGATCCTACACTCACAGACATGATTGAAGCCTGCGCCAAGGTGGGGACTGGGGGCCATTCTGCTCTGGCCGCACTTCTGCGACCTACTCAAGCACATTGTGATCATGGGAAAAAAGGTTCTAAGGCTGAGAGCAAGCAAAAACAGATGAAACAGAAAGTGAAAAAGAACAAAGGAAGTTCTCATTGCGAGAGGTGCGATAGGCCAGGTCATTATGCAAAATATTGCAAATCTATGTACCATGCCAATGGTCAACCTTTGACTGGTTCGAGAAAGGTGAAAATGAGCGCATGTGGGAATTGCGCTCAGACACAAATGTTTCCCCAGGGCATGGCACCAACACAGGCCTACTCAGCAAGCCTAAAGCCAACCCCACGTAGGTAGCGCCTCAGCCTGACAAAATCGCACGAGCCAAGGCATCGCACGGATTTTTTCATCAAAGTGCACATACCCTGCAAAAGCAGTTTCATTTAATGCCAACTGAGGCTCGTGACATTGTCAGTGCTTGTGCTGACTGTCACGGACTCACTGCACCTTTACCAGTGGGAGTAAACTCCAGAGGTCTAAAGGCCTTGCAGATTTGGCAAACGGATGTAACGCACATCCCCGAATTTGGTCGAGTTAAGTGTGTGCACGTGTCAATTAACACTTTCTCTTCAGCTATATGGGCGTCTGCTCATACTGGACAAAAAGGCCGCGATGTCATTGTCCATTAGAGACTGGCCTTCGCGGTCTTGGGCGTGCCTTCCTTGGTGAAAACCGATAATGGCCCTGCCTACGCCTCGCAAAAGACGTGGCAGTTTTTGCAATTATGAGGTATGGACCATAAATTTGGTATCCCACATTCTCCTACAAGTCAAGCCATTACTGAACGCACTCTGTCACGATCCACTAATACAAGCGGGAGTCGTGATGGTTCGTTTACCTGATCTCAGAGTGCAAAAGAAACACAAACGGGGATTTTAACTTTAAACCACAACAGTGCACTTTTGAGTGCCAACAACACGATTATGCGATAGAAGAGAGAGAGAGATATAGAGAAACAAAGTATCGAGAGAAAAAGAGGGGGGGGTTAATAGCTACCAACGGGAGGCGAATCCTCGTGGTCCTGCCAATAGATCCGTCTTCCTTCCGTGGGGAGTACTCAACAGGGTTAATTCAGAGAGTCTCTTTATAGTCTTTTCGAAAGCGAGGGGCAGCTGGCCAAAAGGTAAGGAAATCTGCAACCACTGTGTTGTGAGGCCCATTGTGTTGGGATACGAGAGCAGGTGTACAGGACAGGTCCTTCCTTCTCGCTTCAGTGCAGTTCTTCCCACCTTAAGTGGCAAGAAGGGCGCCAGCATGACCTGTTCTTCAGGAATGCATACCAGTCCTCTGCGGGCGTACCTGCAGGCAACACTTGGCAAACATCTCACCTCAGCCAGGCCAGGACTCCGGTGCAAAAGTCCTCTTTTCTTTCTGGGGTTTTTAGGGTTTTTCAGTCTCTGTCCTCGTCGATGATCATGAGGCAGATGAGGGATCTTCGGACCGTCTCTCACACGCTCATAGCACTTTGAAGTGTGTTCTGGAAAGACAAAAAGGGGGAATGCATGGGGAAACCCCACAGAGCCAACTGGAGAAAGCACTGTATACGATTAATCATCTTACAGTGCCACCAAATTCAAACAATCCTGTAATTTTGAATCATTTTCTCTCATTGCAGTCTTCAGGCGAGACGCACCTGCCTCGAGCAAAAGTCTGGGTATGGGACCTACTCACTAATAAGTGGGAAGGCCCACATGAGCTTATTGTTTGGGGTCGTGGGTATGCTTGCATTTCCACAGATACAGGGGTACGATGGCTACCTGCAAAATGTGTTCGCCCTGACCTGCGGCATCAGGAACAAAGAAGGCAACCTCCAAGGCAACCTTCACATGAGAACCAAAATGCAGATCATCAGCCGAGTGATCCCTCTGATGAAGACCAAGATGTCGACCATCAGCCTGGTCCTTCTACAAGCAGACTGAATTTGAAGTCAGAATGTTATACAAGCAGAGACTGAATTTTGAGTCAGAATGCTAAGGCCTTTAAGGCTATTCAGAATTAATAACCGATACAGAATTAGGTTCGCTAGATATATCTCCTATGGCACTGCTGGAGATTCTCTCTGCCAACTTTAAATAAGTGCCTGATTTAATTTTTTTTAAAAAAACAGAAAGGAGGAATTGTGAATGCTAAAAGCCTGGCTGCAGAGAGATTTCTCAGTTTTCTGACAGTGTCTGTGTGAAAGCCTTGCTTTCTCACGGACGCTATGGGAAAACAGTTGGGAGATTTTGTAAACTATGGTATTGTTATGATACCAAGGAGAAAATATCTGAAGTAAGTGTTGCTGGGTTCAGCCAATCCCTCTGGGGGGTGGTTGGTCAGTGAACCAATAACCTTATGTCAGTCCAGCGTGCTCAGGTATATAAGCGAATTTGTAAATTAATAAAGGGTCAGTTTCTTGTTGTCCTAAACCGTCCATGTCGCTTTATTCCTCGGTTTCTGCTCACTAGTGACACCTTTCCTAATTGCTGTTTAAGTTTTGTATACAAATCTTGACGTGGGGTTGACACAGAATTAGATTGCTGTGTTGGCTTTGCCTTTTTGTTTACTACTTGTTCTTTTACCAAATCTTGGACTCTACCCTTAAAGGCAAATGTGAAACAAACCCATCTTTCCCCTTTTGGACATTCATTTCCCCACCTATTACCACTTGTTCCTAAATTTTCTGCAATCCAATATTTTTTCCCGTTTTGCTTACAGGTACCTAGTTTGGATGGGTTATAACAGTGACTGTTGATGTGGGTATGTGTAATAAAAAAGGAACCTCGGTTTCTTTGCATGTAAAGCTTTCGGTAGCACTTGCGACATGATTTTGCTGATATCTTGAAAGGGAAGAGACAAAAAATGAGAAGGAGGAATAATAGAGGTCCGGTATGCCTTATACCCCCATCTCCCATGCCTATGGGGTTGCTACCCACAGCAGGTGTATATGATCTCCTCGGTGGCAAGTTATAGTGGCCAATCTGGTCTTGCCCTCTATTTCCTTGTTACCTCTTTTTGCTACTTTCCAGGCAAATCGCTTTTGGCACTGTAATTTTCCCACCGTTCCTCAGGTACCTCCCACTCAACAGGCACTAGTAATTCCCATCCACAGGGCAAAGTTATTATCTTGGCTATTCCTAGCTCTATTTGGATAGGGAATAAATTTGTCATTCGACACTCCATACAATGAGGGTGCCGTTTTTGTGAACTGCAGTACCAATTTTTACAACTTATGCACTTACATTTAACTCAGCTAGCATGTCCAGTACTGGGATGAATCAGACAGGGTATATGGTATGGCACTGATGGAGGTTGTGATATCTCGAGATTTAGGATACGGTCTATTCTCTTCTCTATACAAATCACAGGCTAAGGTTAAAACATGAGGACTTTTTGACAGAAACAGTCCTGATCCTCCAGTTTGGAGTGGAAGTATTCCTTCTCAAGGGGTGTTGGAGGTTTCTCAAAATTTGTCCAGACGGCACTTGATATAAGCTTGGCCTTATTTCCCAATTAGGTGTGATTCTTGGTACATTCCTTGGATCATTTGGGTCTTCCCAGTTCATTACCACTCAGTCCTCGCTTAAGAGAACTTGATATCACTCGGCTTAGATGTTATAGTCCACTCCTTCGGTTCTTCCACAGGTCCTTTAATTCTGGTGGCGTGGATCCACCCTCTTTCCCTCGTTCGGATCGCTGCCTCAGTCATCAGTAGTACCTGAAAAGGACCTTCCCATTGTGGAGTTAAAGATTGCTCTTTCCATATTTTCACTAGTACCCATTCCCCTGGATGGATATTATGGATTTTAAATTCTAAAGGTGTGGTTTGAGGGATTATCCCTTTCAACTGCAAATTTTCAAGTGTTCTTGCAATTGTGGTGACATATTTTCTAACACTCATTTCCCCTACTTCATAAGTAGCAGTTTCATGTTGGGTGGTCAAGAAAGGGTAATCCAAACATCATCTCATAGGGTGACACTCCCAGGTCTGACCTGAGTTGTGTTCGGACCCTCAACAGGGCTAAAGGTAAACATTTTACCCATGACATTTGTGTTTCAATCATTAGTTTTGTTAAAGTTCTCTTTAAAGTCTGGTTCATCCTCTCTACCCGGCCCAAACTTTGTGGATGCCATGGGGTATGTAATTCCCATTTTATTCCCCAGGCTTGAGTTATTTGCTGTAAAACTTTTTATGGAAAATGTGCCCCCCTATCTGAATCTATTCTATTAACCATTCCATACCTGGGAATAATTTGTTCCAAAAGGGTTTTACATACCACATTAGCTGTTGCTCTGACAGTGGGAACAGCTTTTACTCAATGAGTTAAATGGTCTATTATTACTAATAAAAACTTCCACCTCTGTACTTGGGGAAGTTCAGTAAAGTCCACTTGGATACTTTGAAATGGCCGCAGAGCTAACTCGCGGCCTCCTAGTGTTGTTTTTCTCATTACTTTTTTATTTACCTTTTGGCAAGTTATACATTTCTCAGTTACTTGTTTTGCTAATCCAAAGATCCCAATGCATCCATAATTCCTTAAAAAGTGATCAAACAGAGTTTGAGGACCCCAATGAGTATTTTGATGCATGTTGTCTTGAGGTGACTTTATGATGTGTATCAACTATCGCTGCTCTATTGCCCAGAAATTAACTTTGTGCCTTTTCTGTGCCTCTAAACTGAGCCTGAGAGGGGAGAAAAGAAAAAAAAAAACAAGTAAACTTTTCAAAACAATTGTTCAAGGACACAGACAGACTCCTCTGCTTCTGCTCTGGCAGCAAGGAGGGAGGAAAACACCCTTGGTGCTTTACAGCCAGCTTTTCGGCTCCTTTTCTCCGGAGAGAGAGACGGAGAGTTAAACTTTATTTTCTTGGGACTTTGGTTTTTCCCTTCTTCTCTTCTGGACTGTTTCAACTACATCAGAACACACCGGGAGAATTTTCCACCAAGGCCTGGGGCTGGGTCCACACCGACTCAGCTCCGAGGAGGAGAGAGACCATACCTACAGAAGGACTCTGAAATCTTCCCGGGTTTCTCTCCATAGCAAGAGGTTTTATTATTTAGCATTATTATTCTTTTCCTGTGTGTTTGTTATATAAATAGTTTTTTTTCTCTCTTTCACTTTCCTTTGAGGAAAATTTCTTTTTTTCCATAACCTAGTGGGGAAGGGTGGTTGTAACCTGCCTTCTATCAGAGGATATTTTCCTCCAAATTTGGCCAAACCAGCACACGTCTTCTAATATTTTTCTAGTAAGTGGCTTATTAAGTAACTGCCTCCCATCAGGGAGTTTCCATTTTCCAGATTGATCTTGCTCTCCCCGTCTTACTTAATTCTTTTTCCTCTCCTTTTCTAAATTTTGGAACTTTTAATTCTTCCTTATCTGGGGTCAGAACTAACATAACCTTTTTGGCCCCATTTTCTGCTGCATCTTTAGCCTCTTGATCTGCCAAGTTATTCCCTCTTATTTCTGCTGTCATTCCCCTTTGGTGTCCTTTAACATGTTCTACAGCTATTTCTTCAGGCAATTTTAATGCCTCTAAAACCTCTGAGTCCCTCATGTACCAGTCCCTTTCCCTTTGAATTAAGTAACCCCCTTTCTTCCCAGATTTTTCCAAAGGTGTGTACTACCCCCAAAGGCATTTGGGATCCCTGTCGCGTGATCCAGCTATCGACCAAGTGATAATAAGGAGGGCTGAGTCTGTCAGTCTCTGGAGACGGGTCTTGAATGGCGCGAGGGATAGATATCTGTGTGGAGATGCATCCGTCCAGCATTACATCATCACCTGCAGCATCCCAAATACAGACCATCCAGCTTATTATGGATTCATCAGACCGTCGGGCATCATCCTTTCTTAGGCTATGAAGGTCTTTTATGGACATGGACTCAGTAATGGTTTCTGTGCCTGAGTCAGTTTGTGGCTTTGAGGTTCCTTCTCCTGCATCATCATCATCATCTTTCACTGGGCGATCAGTTTTGGTTGTGTGCTTTTTCCTCGTGACAGGAGCAACTGTCAATGGCTTAGGCTCTCCCTCTGGTTTGGCTGCAGCCTGAGTGACAGGGGTGTCTGCTGATTTATCTTTCTGCCCCTCTACCTTTATCTGCTGCTCTACAGTACCTAGCAGTGTGCGATAGGCATATGCCAAGGCCCAGCATATTGCAATGAGCTGTTTCTCATTAGAATTGTCATTGTATTTCTCTTTCAGATATTTCCCTACCTCAGCTGGTTTCTGAATTTGTTCAGGAGGGAAATTCCAAGCTATTGGGTCAAAGAATTTCTTCAGGGTTTGGCCCATATCCTCCCATTCCCCATACCACTCAGGATTTTCCACATCTGGGTCAGGTGTCTCATCAGTCACCCTGGAAATCTGAGCCCTCATTCTAGACAAGCTGCAAACTGCATAGAGGAAGCTTACCAGATAAAGTACCAGAAATACCAGGAAGGTGGTCTTTTTTACATCCAGGGGAAACTGAATCTTCTCAAAAGATAATGTATCAAATTTAAAGGGGAGGGAGATGAAAGGCTGGGAAACCCCTTCTCCTCCTCTTCTAACAAACTGGGTGCAATTTCCAATAAACTCCCAAAACAGGCTACTGAAACTAGGACTGGGATTAGGACGGAGAAACCACATATCATAGACACTTTGAACAACTGCCTGTACCTCTGTTGACTTCTTATAAATCATTATCACCGAGCACAGCAAAATAGCAATCCAGATTCGTGCCCCTGCTCGGCAGAAGTTACGTGTCAGGGACAAGATTGGAGCAAGTTGTGGATAGGCAAACAGGCCTAGGGACCAGGAAGACATTAGTACATCAAGCCAGAGAGACATTATGAACTCAACTAACATGGTGACTACTTTACCCCCACACAAAGTAATTAAATTCAAACCAAAATGTAATTAGTACAGGGTTTTTCACTTTCCTTCGAGCCGCACATTGGGCGCCATGAAATTATCTTGTGCCGGTTTGGCCAAATTTGGAGGAAAATATCCTCTGATAGAAGGCAGGTTACAACCACCCCTCCCCCACCAGGTTCGGGAAAAAAAATTTTCCTCAGAGGAAAGTGAAAGAGATAAAAAAACTATTTATTTAGCAAACACACAGGAAAAGTATAATAATGCTAAATAATGAAACCTCTCGCTATGGAGAGAAACCTGGGAAGATTTGCAGAGTCCTTCTGTACGTGTGGTCTCTCTCCTCCTCAGAGCTGGGTCTGCGTGGGCCCACCTCCAGGACCTCAGTGGAAAATTCTCCTGATGTGTTCTGATGTTGTTGAAACAGTCCAGAAGAGAAGAAGGGAAAAACCAAAGTCCCAGGAAAATAAAGTTCAACTCTCCATCTCCCTCTGGAGAAAAAGGAGCCGAAAGCTGGCTGCAAATCAAGAAGGATGTTTCCTCCACTCTTTTCGCCACAGCAGGACGGAGAGGAGTGTGTCTGTGTCCTTGAACACTGTTTTGAAAAGTTTGCTCAGTTTTTTTCCTCTCTCCCCTCTCTGGCTCAGTTTAAAGGCACAGAAAGGCACGAAGTTAATTTCTGGGCATAGAGCAGCAATAGGGGATACACATAATCAAGTCACCCCAAGACAAATATTCATTATGGACTGCATTTCTTTCCAAGTGAAAATATTGGGACCGAAGAATTGGTTTAACTGTTCAGCTGTACCTATGGGATCTTCTAACAACCCTTTAATTTCCTTTTTAAAATTCCTGACTTCTGAAGAGGTCAAAGGAGCATTCACAAATCCCGTCCCCCCTTGAATCCCTCCCATTGGCACTTCTCGTAATGGGAATAAGTTGATTTCTTGATCCCGACCTTTCTGTTCCTCAACCATCATAACCTTAGAAGAGACCCTTTTTCTTTGTTTTGGAGTAGTGGCAGGAGAGCAATTATCAAACTGTCTTTGAGTTTTAACTGAATTTTTCCTAGTATTTTGGTATGGTGCTCCTTCGCGGGGAGGGGGACGCATCGGAACCACGGAAGTCGGTGGTGAAGCCGGAACTGGCAATGGGGCGAGGGCGGAAGCCAGCAGCGAGGCCGGAACTGCCAACAGGGCGAGGATGGAGGCGCCCGGGTCGGTCGGGGCCGCAGTCGCTGTGGGCACAGCTGGCACGTGCGGGGCAGGGGCAGGGGCCACAGCCGGCGTGGTATTGTATGGGGGTGGCAATGCTTCCAGGAGGTCCCAACCCTTTTCTTTCTTTTCCTCTGCTCACTCTGTCTCTGGGGTTTCTGATACCTCAAAAACTTTTAATCCTAGGGGTTCTATGTCTCCTGTCCAACAAGAGGCATATTCTTTTTCTTCCGAATCAAACGGTGCCTTTGAATGTACAAATGTATCTAAGGCTTGACAAATCCAAGCTTCAAAGGACCCGTACCTAGGCCAATAGACATGATCGGGTCTTATTTCTTTTTTTGTCCATTCTATCATACAATACCGAATCATCTTTATTTTATCCTTTTCCTTTGTACAAGGATCACTATCCCAGTTGGCTAACTTAATTCCCAGAGGACTCTCTTGGGGTATATCTGCTGGCACCTTTTTACTCCCTTTTCCCCTTGAACCCAACTTACTGGTTCTTTGTCCCATCTCCCCAAGATTTTATCTTACAACAGTCCCTGGCCCCCGTTTTTTGTTCTAACCCATCCCTCTGGCAGCTTAAACACCACCCTCCCCTCACAGCACAGAAAACCTTTCCTCTTTAATAATATACTAATATAATATAATCCACCTCCCTCCAGATATTGAAGTCAGACTTTAAATCAACAATCTATATAACGTATTCTTTCATTCACTCTTACTCACTCACTTTTATTTCTTTAATATGTCTCACATTCTCACTCACAACAAGACAACACAATGATAAGGTATCTTGATTTTCAAATCACTTGTAAATATTCACCCACGGGTATTATTTTCAAATAAAATGGTAAAATCCCAAATGTTGTTGGCCAACCCCAGATTCTCTTGGGTATAGTATCCCACACTTCCCGCCTAGAGTAATTTTTCTAGCCTCTGTGTGTTCTAACTCGCAATCCAGCAACTTTTCTGGGATCAGGGACCTTCACTTTCGTCCCGTTTCCTAGTGGATTGTGCTAGGAAACCCTTTGCTCCCTTTTCCTAGGGGTCCAACCCCTCCCTGAGACCCAGTTACCCTGGGGAGATCTTTCACTCCTTTTATCTTTCACTTCGTCTCCTTGCTGGCTGCCTTTCTGGCAAAAAAGACTGTACCGCAGCTCTCAGAGACTCCGCACTCACTTCGCAGGTCTGGGGTAACCAGCCCGTGTCTCATTCACACACCAGTCAACCCCCGTATCCGCCCCCCCGGAAATACTTACAGCCCTTTTTTTTTCTTGTCTGGGTCTAGCTGCCGCGGTTTCTTAGGGAGCCTCTTTTTCCCTTTCTTTTGCTTTATTTGTCCCTTTCTTGTCCACGGGCTGTCAACCTGCAACAGCCGATTCACACCAGAAGAAACGGAGCGGGCCGCCAAACTCAGCAGGGTGTGCCGCCCTGGCTCGGGATCTCCCAGGGTCTCGGAGGCAAGGTGTTAATCCTGGACGAAGTCCCCAATTGTGAAAAACGAGGTTCACTCTCCTGTTAGGATTTAGAAGTTTAATAAAGGACAATAAGGGACAAAGATAATAAAGCAAAATTCACAGCGCCGGGTGCTTTGGCACTCAGCCAATAGCACACCTGTTATTTCGGAGACACCCTTTACATACCTGTCCTATTGCATCAGCCTAGTGCATATTCATAATCAATTATGCATATTCAAACTTTTCCTTAAACTACTTTACATGTTCCAGGAGCTGTTTAGCATGGCTCCTCCTTGGGCCCACCTTTTTAGAGCATGCGCATTTCTTGGCTGTGGTTTTAGTCCGTTTTTATTATCACCTCCAGAGTGGGCTTTGGTCGATGGTTTCTGCCGACGGTAGTTGCCGATAGTTGGTATGTCAGTAGCAGGGGTCTTCAACACATGTTGGTTGGATGTTATCCAACCAAGCAGACAGTTCACAAGCATAACTATATTAGCTATTTCACTATTATGTCTAAGTTTTTAGTTAATGACAGAAATAAAGGCATTAGTTATTGTTATAACACTACATCTTTATAACAAAGCTACTTTTACATATAGCATCTATTTGTAGAAAGCCACTATTATAATATGTATCTATTACAATAACAAAGCTACTTTAACATCATTCATTTTAACATTTGCAGAAAGCCAATATTATAGCATTTATCTATCACAGTAGCCAAGTTAAAATCCTCAGGGGGACACCAGCCGGGACCACCATGTCCGAAGGGACAGTATGTTTGTTTTGTCAATGCAGGAATGTGGGGCATTTCAGATGGTGGGGGTGCACAAGACAAAATTAAAAAGGAACTAATAAAGCAGTGAGTGCAGACTCTCAAAAGCTCCTCAAAACAGACTCAGTCACCCCCAACTCTTTCAGACTCCCTCTACAAGACAGTTAAAGAGCAGCTAAAAGAAACACGACCCCTCCCACCAGTAGGTGAAAATCTGTTTATAGATTTAATGGGACGAATAGCACAAGCGCTAAATGTCAGTGACTGTTGGATATGCGGAGGTGCATTAACAACAGAGCTATGGCCCTGGAAGGGAATTAGCCTAAGTGTCCCCAAAATTATTTTTTGGAACAAAACCAAAATATCTACAGAACATTGTCCTGAAGGATGCGTGATAGATAGATGCTATAATATTGGCTTTCTGCAAATGTTAAAATGAGTGATGTTAAAGTAGCTTTTGTGATAGATATTATAATAGTGGCTTTCTACAAATAGATGCTATATGTAAGAGTAGCTTTGTTACAAATAGATGCTATATGTATAATGTAGCTTTGTTATGAAGATGTAGGGTTTTCTTAACAATAACTAATGCCTTTATTTCTGTCATTTAACCTAAAACTTAGACATAATAGTGAAATAGCTATGCTTGTGAGCTGTCTGCTTGGTTGGATAACATTTCACATTACAAATAGATGCTGTATGTATAATGTTAAAGTAGCTTTGTTATAAAGATGTAGTGTTATAACAATAACTAATGCCTTTATTTCTGTCATTAACTAAACTTAGACATAATAGTGAAATAGCTAATATAGTTATGCTTGTGGTAATTGAACTGTCTGCTTGGTTGGATAACATCCAACCAACGTGTGATGAAGACCCCTGCTACTGACATACCAACTATCGGCAACTACCGTCTGCAGAAACCATCGACCAAAGCCCACTCTGGAGGTGATAATAAAAACGGACTAAAACCACAGCCAAGAAATGTGCATGCTCTAAAAAGGTGGACCCAAGGAGGAGCCATGCTAAACAGTTCCTGAGAAAAGTTTGAATATGTATAGAAGTTTGAATATGCATAATTGTTTATGAATATGTAATAGGCTGATGTGTATGTAAAGGGTGTCTCCGAAGTAGCAGGTGTGCTCTTGGCTGAGCGCCAAAGCACCCAGCGCTGTGAATTTTGCTTTATTATCTTTGTCCCTTATTGTCCTTTATTAAACTTTTCAATCCTAACAGGAGAGTGAACCTTGTTTTTCACAGATGGATGCTAAATTCAGGGGTAATGGGTGAAGAATGCATCGGGAGGGAAGGTCAAGCAATGTATAAAACCTGGGTGGGAGTAACCCCATGTAAAAGAACTCTATTCAAAAAAGTGACCCACCGTTGGTGGTCACCAAAAACCCCTAAAGGCTATTGGAAACTGAATAAACAACCAAATGAAAAATATAGCACCCGGAAAAACATTACCTTATTCTGGTGTAACAGTAGCAATGATGACTTTATCAGTCCCTTTGCAGGCACGGCAGTTACATAATTACTGGAGCCGCAGTAGCAGTGTTGATACGCCGTGGGATGCTCCCGATGGGCTCTTTTGGATTTGTGGGAGAAAAGCTTATACTAAACTTCCCGAAGACTGGAGAGGAGTTTGTACAATTGGAACCATCCAACCAGGATTTTTTCTATTGCCAAAGGCAGTAGGGAAAAATTTAGGCATTCCAGTTTATGAAGATTTACAAAGACAAAAGGGAAGCTCAGCAGAAAGTATCTGAAAATGGAGTGGTAATACAGAAGGCATTCAAAGGTGGAAAAACGATGAGTGGCCACTGGAAAGAATAATAGAATACTATGGCCCAGCCACCTGGGCTCAGGAAGGATCGTGGGGATATAGGACCCCCATTTATATGCTAAATAGGATAATAAGACTCCAAGCAGTGGTGGAAATCATTAGCAACAAAACGGCCTCAGCTTTAGAATTAATTACTGAACAATTATCCCAAACCAGTGCAATGACTTATCAAAACCGTTTAGCCCTTGACTATTTGCTAGCAGAGGAAGGCGGAGTATGTGGGAAATTTAATTCCTCCGATTGCTGCCTGCAAATAACTGATAACGGTCAAGCTATACTCGATATTGCTACTGACATACGAAAGATTGCCCATGTACCAGTTCAAAAATGGGAAACAATACTAGAAGCTAGCTGGTGGGATAAATTCTTAGAGACCGCATGGTGGAAAAAACAATTTTTTTTCCTCTTGTGTGTGACCGCTGGGCTGATAATCCTTCCTTGTTTAATTCCCTGCTTCATCCGGCTAATCACAAGTGTCGTCCAAGGTATGCAGGTAATCACCATGCCTATGGACTCCGAACAAGCTACTTCTGGAACGGCACAAAGGATAATGACACTGAAGAAACAAACCAGCACTGGAGACCCCCTTGAAGAAGCCAGGTTAATCTGTAGAAATTTCGAACGCAACAGTGAAATGTAATTAAAGATTGTAGCTCAAGCCAACATAATTGACAAAAGGAAGAGGGAGGATTGTGATAAATGAGTGAATGATAAATGTTGTCTTTCGCATATAGGATTTTAACATTTATAAGTGATGATGCACTATGTAGAAATAGTGTTAAGGTAAAATGTAGTTAAGTAGAAACGAGATTAAGGTAAATTGTAACTTCAAAATAGTTGTAATATTTTAAGAAATGTATTAATAAACACATGGTAATAAATGTCTTTTGAGTTGAGAAACTACAGAGCCAGGAACCAAGACATCTTAGAGAAACAAAGAAGATAAACCGCATGCATCCCAGGAAGTCGGTTATCTCATCAAAACTCACATCTCCCAAGGAAACTGTCAGCTACAAATTAGGCTGGAGACTGGGGAGGCACCGGAGAGAGGGTGCCTGTCTTCAATTCTGAAGCTATCCAGAGGACCGAAGCAGCGAGACCGACCGGAGAGGGGGGAAAGTTGAGTGAAGTGTAAATTACTTTCTGAGCTTAATGAACATGTAACAGTTTAAGAGAGTACCTAAGTCCACAGTAAAATGAATGGAGCACGCCTCTGGCAATATTGCCAAGCGCCCCAGCACTGTGATATGGCTTTGTTCTACTAATAAATGTTCAATATTATATTGCTAAAAATTTAGCCCGTGAATTCATTTTTATCATCACTGTAAGTTTGTTCTGTGAACATCAACGACGTGTACCCTATGCCATGTTACTGAAACAGGGTAATGTTATTCTGAATATGTTTGCTGTCAATCCTGGTACGTCTCTGTTCCCAACACTAACTGATAATGTATCTGAGTATGACTGTTTGCAGACCATGGATAAAGCCTATTCTAGCAGACCAGACCTGAAGGATGTGCTATCACAAGATTCATATTGGGAGCTGTATGCAGACAAGAGCAGCTTCATGTGAGATGGCAAACAGATGACAAGTGATGCAGTGGTAACCATGGATCAGGTAATTAAGGTAAAGGCCTTGCCATCAAATGTATCATCACAGGGATCTGAACTGATTACATCAATGAAAGATCTAGAACTGAGTGAAGTCATCTGGAAGGAAAAAGGACTGGCAATTATTCAAGGTAATGGAATTGAAGACACTGAACAGATCCCTGCACTGCTACAGAGTATTTGGAAATCTAGAGAAGTAGTCTTTATGCATTGCAAAGTTCATCAAAACAGGAAAACAACTCCTGAATTAGAGAATCATTCTGCTGATGAAATAGTAAAAGAGGCTACAGAAAAAGGCATCTTAACAGTCGTGCCACAGAAGGAAATTAATTTGTCAAGGTTTGCCCCAAAGTGTGATCAAAAGGACCATCAGTTTTCTGGCAGCAGGTAACATACTCAAATAAAGGGGATGACCTGCTGAAGGGTCTCCCTTATGCTGTTGGTGTGTTTCCCTGACTAAGTCAGTTGAACCACGCTCTGATCCAGCAGGACTGCTCAGTGAAGGGTCCCCCTAACGGGACACTGACAGACTGGTCAGGCACAGGGGTCTCGGCTTTCCTGGGGTGCTGACAGAAAAATTAAATACTAAGGGTTGAGCAAATATCCCCACGCTAAGGGTCGAGCAAATATCCCCACGCTAAGGGTCGAATGTCTTGGGGTGATTTTATGATGATACTTTATTCCCTAATCATCTGTTTTATGCCCAGAAATGGCTGCTGTATCTTTAAGATGGACCCGGGGAGGGGTAGTGGGGAGGGGTAGGGGGGCGGGCAGCTTTGGGCTTCTGAGCGGTTTGGTTCAAACAGTCTCCGGTGCTCCGGACAGTGTGGGCCGGCAACGCTGCATTGTTCCTTTTGTTGGATTGGTTTTTTGCTAGCTTGAAGCAAGAAGTTTTTTTCCCTTCCCTTCCCTTAGCCTGGAGGCTGTACCGAGAATCCTCTCGGTGGCTTTTTGGTTTGTTTTTTTTTTTCCCTTGAACTGTTTCAGCTTGGCTTGTTTTTCTTTTCGGCCCGTCCGGGGAGCCGGCGGTGGACCGCCCCGAACCCGAGACCTCGGAGGAGCTGAACCAACATGAGAAAGGACACTAAAACCCACCAGTTTCGCCTGCTGTGAGAAGACCCACTCCAGAAATCCAACAGGTTCCCAGCTGCTACATGAACTCTTTTCTTCCCCCTTCCCTGAGACAAAGAAAGGCAGCCGCCATCTTTGCCTCCCGGCCACGGGGTGAGGTGGGGGTGGGGTGTAAGGTTCAATTTTTTTTCTGTGCTTTGCGAGTATCTTGCTTTGTTAATAAACAGTTTTACTTCTTTTTTTTTCACTTTCACACTTTCACCCACTGGTATCCATTTCTCTCATTGGCAGAAGAAAAGGGAGTTATTGAAGCCCTTTCCCTTTAGAGGAAACGCTCATTCCAGGGCGTTTTCTCCTGAAGTTTGTCTCCAAAACCGAGACATCGAGGAAGCCTCCCGTTTTCACGTGACAAGGTATATTTGATTAGACTGAGATTATTTACAATATGAGAATAACTTTCATACACACATTGCTCAAAAAGTAAATCAGAAAACAAAGCTTTATGTCAACTGCTGAAAATAACAAAACTCGTGAGAAAAAAACCCCCAAACCTGCCTTATCAATAAATGCTTTCTCTGGGTTCCTAAACTGTAAAAGTGAAGTTTTATTTTCTGGTACATAAATATAATATTCTATGTGTGTTTTAAGAAATATTATCAGAAATTTTCAGGAGAATGTTAAGTTTAGCAATATTGCAATCAGACTTGTCAGATGGAACTGCTAAAAACTCCTCTGTCTGTATTCACTAATCCTTAACTTCAAGCATATTTAAATGTGTTCATTGACAAGACAGGATAAAATCCTGTCTCCACTGAAATAAACAGAGGTTTTCCTCTTGATTTTCGGTGGGACCATGATTTGCCTTCATCTCCCACAACTCTTCTTGCCAGTCTGGAGCTGAGCAACAAAGATCCTTTTTTTGATAGAATAACAGCATGTCAGTAAAGTTATGTTATTCTTCATGCCAATACCAAAATATCAGTGCTCTGATCTTACTGGGCTAACAAGGCAGGAATTTTTATGAGAGCATGAGAAAGGTGAAGACTTAGCTGACTGAATTACTTAGGCTATTGCACTGTTGAGGAAGCCCTAAGATTTCTGAGCCTTTCATACCCACATAACAGAATCAATATCAATTGGGTTGGGCTTTTTGAGACTTTCTCCATCAAAATGATAGTGATGGTATTAGTAATAAGGGTTCCACTCAACTGGACGCTATTGAATGTTGCTTTTGTTAAGGATGCCAAATATCAAAGATTCTGTTGAGTGTTTGCCACAGAACATGCAAGGAGTATATCAAGATTTTAATCACCCCAAAAGATGTGGTTTTGGCCTGTAACCAAGACAGTACAGAATATGATGGAATAACATGATAGTACAGACCCATTTTAAAATGAATTATTTCTTAAGAGCAGTTTTAAAATATGAAAACACTGCTTTCAGGACAGTTCTATAGCTTGTATTCTCAGATAAGGGAGGTGGCAAATAAAATTTTCAGTGAAAGATTAGAGTTTGTGTTCTCACAATAATCCTGTGACAATGTCTTTATTTTAAATATTAAAATGTACAGTATATAGTTATACAGAAATAGAAAATATTGCACTGTATCAAAGGACTGCTCATTTGGCATTTTTGAGTTCTGGCTTGCATGACATCTTGCATTAGAGATACACATTTCTATCAGCAATTACTAGTTTTCCACTGTCAAGAAAGATATTTACTACCATGAAGAAAAGGTAAATAAAAATACCTTGGGATATTTTTCTAAGAAATGGAAAATCAATCTATCTTTAATTTTGTATAAATGTCTCTATTCCAATTACAGATTTTAAAATAATGCTGAGTTTACTACTGGAATGGATACATTGAAGGGAAAAAATATTTAATTCCTTTTCTACAAAGAAAGATTTTATTTATTCTAGACAAACATTTCAGTTTACATTTCTCATTGAGAAAAATACAGTTTAGGCCATAACAGCACATATGAAAAGCTAAGAGAAATCTCCATCTGCATTATTTCTTCATGATGTGACAAGCAGGACATACTATGTAAAGCTGAAAAGTAGGATAATAGCAATTACTTGAAGTTTTACATACATTACTGTCGCAGTAAGAAGCGATGCAGAGTCCCCAGGCAGGTGCAAAAGGGAGCTCATTTATTGCAAAAAACAGGCCTTTTTAAGCAATTAGGTCATTTTCAGTAATATTCCATTAAAGCCAAACAAATATAATTCAACCAACCACCATAAACCACGATGTGAACACGTGAGGGTTATATAACTTGTTTTCTATGGTTACATAACTTGATTTCTACCTCTATGCCAGCTGAGTCATTACCCAGAATCCTTTTCTACTTAGCCGAAGTAACAGACGTGAACCATGATTTTACAAGGGTAACAAGGCCTTGCTTTTATAAGGTTTTACCTATCCGCAAAACATTTCTACTTACATCTTCAGCTTTTGAACCTTGCTCCTGAAAAGACTTTTGTAATTCTTCAACCTGGGACTATACTTTCAGCAGTCTCTGATTTACCAGCCTAGGAAATAGATAAAACTTTACTTTTCAGAAATAATGAATTACAATATGATGAAATCCAAGATGCTTAGTGTCCAGCATTATCAGGACATCTATGCAAGAGATACAACACTATTACTTTATTCAAAATTGCATTGGGTTTATGTGACAAGGTGTAAGAAGTTTGTTGGGGTTTTAGGAGTTCTCCTTTTGTTTTCTTTTTCTCTTAAAGAATTTTCCCCATACATGTTGCCAGGGGGACAAATTACTGGGTGCTTAAGGGAAAAAAAAAGACCTGGCCACAGGGGGAGGGGTACAACTGGCTACTCTCTTTCACCTGGGGTTTTCTCATGTAGGGCGGGGGATGCCGCGAGATTTGAACTAAGAAAAAGGGGTTGGGTGCAGCCTGTAGCTCTCTGGTTCTCCTGGCATTCGGAGGGAGTGGAGGGCTGCCATCGTTGTGGAGAGAGTTCGTCGGCGCTGCAAGTTTCTGCTTTCGGCTGCCTTTCTTCTACCGTGAGTGGAGCTTGCTCATTGGAGCGGCTATTACACTGGGACCCTAACACCCTACCTCACTAAAAGAGGGACCTTTTCACCATCTGCTCGGATGCCTCAGGGAAAACCCCGGGATCCTAAGCCCGCCTTTCCCTGCCCCACTGGGAGCCGGGCTGCAGCCGCCCTGCCCTCACCGTTCCTTTGAGCCTTCGTTACACTGTGGCTCTGCACGCTCTGCCTGCCGAGACCTCCCGGGGTTCCCGCTGCAGCTCCGGAGTTTGATACATCTCGTCTGCCACCCAGGATTTGTGCTCGTCCCTGCTGTTCCAGCCTACTGTTCCCAAGGGTCTGGCCGGGCATCAGGATCGGCTGCCCAGGGAGTCTGTGAAGCCTTTCTTCCATCCCTTCCCGGGATCCCAAGCCACCATTACTGCGTGCTCCCCAAACTTGCTCCGGAGCGCCCCCTGCAGCCACGGGGGAACCATTGCATCTGCCCTGCCCACTGGGAGCTGCCAATGCCCCTGCCGGCTGCAACTGTAACTGCACTAAAGGGGAAAGTGCCTGACAGCCGAGAAGGCTGTCACCAGGTTACTGGTTCTGTTTGTTGCAACTGCCATAGTTATTGTTGTTTGTTTGCCTTGTTTTATGCGGGTGCGGAGGTGTGCCCTGGCCTTAATGATAAGTTGGGCCATCAGTTCTTGTGGCATGGTGATAGTCTTGATAGGTTGATTATGAAGGAACACCCCCTCAATAATGAGGAATGGGTCCTTCAGTGCGGAGTCCCACTGAAAAATTAGTGTGTGGAATCTGGATGACTTACCCAGGATGATGAGCTGGAACGGGAGAGTGGGGTCAGTCCTGTGTGCTTGCTGGGAAGACAACGCTTCCTGGACCTTCATGATGGATTCCTGGGCCTCAGGGGTGATGGTACAGGGCGAATCGAGGTCCTTGCTGCCTCGGAGAAGGTTGAAGAGTGGCGCGAGGTCCTCTGTCGTGATCCTCAGCAGTGGACGCACCCAGTTGATGGACCTGCAGAGCTGGTGGAGGTTGCAGAGGGTCTTTGGGTTATCTTTGATGGTGAGCTGTGGGGTTACAATGGTCCGCTTGCCGATTCAGAGTCCCAGGTAGGTCCAGGGGCAGGTTCGCTGGATCTCGTCTTCACGGATTTCAAATCCGGCGTCTTCGATGGCTCTTATAGTCTTTGTTAAAACAATGTCCAAGTAGGACTGGTCCCGGGAACAAATTAGTATGTCATCCATGTAGTGCAGGATGATGGCATCTGGAACAGTCTTTCTTATAGGTGAGAGGATGTGGGCCACATACCACTGGCAGATGGAAGGTGAGTTTTTCATCCCCTGAGGGAGGACTCGCCAGTGGTACTTTTTTAGAGGATCCTACCTGTTCAGGGATGGGACTGAGAAGGCAAACCGGGGTGCATCTCGAGGATGGAGGGGGATGTTAAAAAAGCAGTCTTTGATATTTATGACTGCAAGTCTCCATTCGTGCGGCAGCATGGAGGGTGAGGGCAGGCCAGGCTGCAGGAGACCCATGTCTTCAATGACCTCGTTGCTCTTACGGAGGTCATGGAGGAGTCTCCACCTGTCTTTGCCAGGTTACTTAATAACAAAGACAGGAGAGTTCCAAGGGCTATTGGTTGGTTCTATGTGGCCCTTGGCTAGCTGCTCCTTCACGAGGGACTCTAGACCGCACAGCTTTTCAGCTGAAAGGGACCACTGGTCAATCTACACCGCACTATCGGTCTTCCATGTCAGCGGTGGGGTGGCACACTCTGCAGTGGCCCCAACTAAAAATCCCGGGATGGACATGGGATTTTTAGCTGTGCCCCGCATTGAGATAACAGGTCCCTGCCCCACAGAGTGATACCCGACCTGACCATGAAGGGTATGATGGTGGCAACTTGACCCTCGGGTCCCTCCATGATGATATTGTCTCTGCTGCACATGGAGACTGCAGCACCTCCAATCCCTGAGATGACTCCATTGGCCGGAGTCAGTTCCCAGTCCCGTGGCCACTTGGAGCGGGCGATGATGGTGACATCCGCTCTGGTGTCTGCCATTCCTGGAAGATATAACTTAGAACCTCTATTGAGCAGACCACACTCTATCGTAGGTTTATCTGGGCCCACAACCTCAACCCAGCACGCCATTGGGTTTTCCGGGATCCAGTCTCTATGATGTGGCAGGAGGAAGAATTGGGCAATGACCATTCCTTGGTATAAAAACCAAGGGGGCTCATTGCATGAAACAGTTACAAAAATTTCGTCCTGAGGGCCAATGGTTTGGACTTCTGGAGTAACATAAAGTTCGTCCAGCCCATAAAGTCTATCTCCTGTAATTAAAATGTCTCTTGGGCCATCTGGGGGCCTGAATTGTCCTGTGGCGATTTTGTACATGCCCTCATCATCAAACTGAATAGAAAGGGCACTCACCAGCTGCTGTCGGGTTCCCACCTGGATCTGTTGGAATGCCTCAGAGACCTGGAGCTCCTGGTCTGCATAGGTGTAATTGGGAATTGTCTCCGAGACTCTGGGACAGCAGGCAGGGCAGGGCGGGATGGCTTGGCATTTGATGTCGTAGTGCGGGGCCATCCCGTGCTCTGCTGGCCGTTTCCCAGTGGCGCTGCTGGTGATGTTGACAAGTCAGGCAGTCTGATAGTGGGCACCCCACAGATCGGTGAAAGTCCTTGGCCACACGATGTTCCTGGCAGTCCTTAATAAAGTGTCCGAACTCCCCACAGTTAAAGCATCTTTGTTCTTCTTTGGATGATGCCACCAAGGCTTCAGCCACTCCTTTTGAGACTGCTATTGCTATTGTGTGTTCAGTGGATGTTAGTTTGGCACAGGCTTCAATCATTTGGTCTATTGTAGGCTCAGGGTCTAGAGGGAGGGCCCTTAAAATTTTCTTACACTCTGTATTCGCATTGGCCATAGCCAAATTTCGCAGCAGTTCCCTGTGGGCCTCTGCATTCTCGACCTGCGTCTCAATTGAACCCTTTAGACAGTCAATAAATTTAATAAAAGACTCCTCTGTGCCTTGTCTAACATCCGAAAAGTTCGGGGTGGTAGTGGCATCATTAGGTGTTTGAAGCAGTGCTGCCTTCGCTGCTTTTTTAATGTCTCTAAGGACAGCCTCGGGGAGGTCTTGGGCCTGGTCTTGTGGGCGCTCAAAGTTACCTTCTCCGCTCAGGTGCTTGATGTTTAAATGAGCCCTAGCACCCTCTCCTCTGTAAGATTGTATGAGCCCCTTTAACTGTTTCTTCCAAGTTGTCTCCCAAAGCATATATTCTGCGGGAGAGAGGAGGCACGACATGATGTTTTTAATGTCGTGGGGTACTAGGGTATGTGTGGAGAAGGTAACCTGGAATAGATTTTTAAAGTATGGCGACCCCCGGCCATATTCCTTGCAGGCCTTGCATAGCTCTTTTAACTGTTGGTACGGAATGGGCTCCCAGTGGGGATTCCTCCCGCCTCTCTTATAAATAACTGGGGTGGTATATGGCATGATCTTATTTGCCAGCTCCCAGTTACTGTCCCGGGCTGCCCGCTTCCTCACCCCAGCCCAGTGATCCTCAGATTCAGGGTTGGAATCTGAGCGGTCACTGCTCTCCTCCGCCGAAGAGGAGGGAGAGTGCCTGGCTGGGGTGCAGAGTTTTCGGCAAACGAGCTGCCTGGTGTGCGGCAGTGGAAGGCAAGATGGCTCCTTTCTGGTTGCCACCGCCTCCACTTCCAGTCCTGATAGCGTGGGAACCGGGAGTGGGTTGGCTCCCAGGGAGGGAGCCACTGATGGAGGGGGTGGGAACACAGGAAGGAGAGGCGGGGTCTGTGGCTGGAAGGGGATTCCCAGTGGAAGGGGAGGGGCCCAATGCAGACACGCCCATCAACACAAGCGAGGAGAAGGGCGGAGGGGGGTCGTGAGTTTGTGAAATGGCTGCTGCCACTGCCACATGGCCGGTGCCATTTTGTGTGGCCGGGGTGAGGGCGGGAGAACTTAGAACAGAGGGAGATAAGATGGCGGGGCTGTCCACGTGGCTGGCGCCATCTTGGGAGATAACTGGGGATGGCAGAACTGGGTACGTGGGCATAGGCAAAAGGATTAGGGAAGAGCCCGGGACAGCCTGGCCAGTACTGTCCTGGGAAGGGAACAGAGGAGACCGGGAAATGTCAGGAAGATGGTAGCAGTCCTGCGCCCTTGGGCGGGATCCGTCTCCTGATCTCTCCTGAGGCAGGGAAGAGGTTTCAGGGACGCCAGGAGAGGAAAGCAGTGAAAGGGTTTTTCCCCGAACGATCCCCAATACCCTCAACAGCTTTCTAACTAGCCTGTAAAACGAATAAATTTTTTCCAACACAAACAACCAAGGAACAAGACGCTTTAAATCTCCCCTAAACTGCTTAAACAACCAATGAACAAAACGCATTAAGTCTTCCTTTGAAAAACTAAAATTCCCCTGAACAAAGGCTGCCAAAACCTGGAGAAAGGCTTCCCCCTGCAGATGGGTTAAAGCCCCCATCTCCGTGCACTTCCCAACACCCGAGAGAAAAGAGGATAACGAAAAGGATAAAAAGTGACCTGAAATACACTCACCAAAGGGTCAACTGAAATTCTCGGGGTGGTCCGTCTACTCCTCAATCGATCTTCTCTTTCCCGAGAAGATTGCCGGTCGCCCCTCGGAGAGCCCTGTGGTGGTTTGGTTCATGACAGCCCTGATAAAACTCAGAGCTTTTATCGCTGCCCCAACAAGCTTTCTTTGGGGAAATGGCTGCACCGAAAGCAGCTTGCTTCCGCAAGGTTGGGCTGCTGGAGACACTTTCAAGGATGCTTCGATGAGGTCCCTCTTTGGGCGCCACTCTGTCGCGATCCGTCCGCTGTGGCTTGGCGATGTCGGAGTGCGAGGTGTCACGACCTTCCTAAAAGCAGCTCCTTAGCGAAGCCGCTTGGCAGGACCACCACACACTCACACACAAACACGCACACACGCATGGATAGCTCCTTAAAATGGGTTGACGGCAAAGAGGCAGAAAGGTCCTTCGTATAGAGTTCCATGGGAGGAGGTTTATGGCAGCCATACCGTGAAGGGTTCCAGGGATGAAGACAGAGAAGAATGGAGGGTCCAGGTTTAAGTACGGGAGCGGATCGAGCATCAGGGACCAATGATCTGAGGGCACAGGAGCGATACGCAGGTGGGACTAGGGAATGGGAGCCAATGGGGAAACTCTGAGGGAGTGGCGAGGGGCAAGGGCCAATAGGGGGAACCTGGAGTGGAGAACCTTCTAGGGCATGGGACATATAAGGTAACAAAGGGGTGGGGAGGCCAATGGCCAACCAGGGAAGCAGAACTGGGGTACATTAACATAGCAGGGCAAAGCATCCTGGGAGAAGCCTCTTTTGTCACCCTAACCTGGGGAGGATCTTTTGGTACTAGGGACTGTCTCACCAGTGGGCTCTCTTTGTCCCTTGTACCTTAGACTCACCGGCCACCACAGTACGCCACTATTGACATTGCTAATGCCTTTTTCTCCATTCCTGAGGCAGCAGAATGCAGGCCTCAGTTTGCCTTCACCTGGAGGGGCATGCAGTACACTTGGAACCGACTGCCCCGGGGTGGAAGGAAGCACAGTCCCACCATCTGCCATGGACTGATCCAGACTGCACTGGAAAAGGGTGAGGCTCCAGAACATCTGCAGTACTTTGATGACATCATTGTGTGGGGGAACATGGCAACGGAAGTATTTGAGAAAGGAGAGAAAATCATCCAGATTCTCCTGGAAGCCGGTTTCACCATCAAAAGAGCAAAGTCAAGGGACCTGCCGGGGAGATCCAGTTCCTGGGGGTAAAGTGGCAAGATGGACGGCGTCAGATTCCCACCGAGGTCATCAATAAGATCACCGCAATGTTCCCACCGACCAACAAAAAGGAAACACAGGCTTTCCTAGGTGCCACAGTCTTTTGGAGAATGCACATTCCCAAGTATAGCCAGATTGTGAGCCCTCTCTATCTGGTTACCCACAAAAAGAACAGTTGCCACTGGGGCCCTGAACAACAACAAGCCTTCGCCCAGATCAAGCAGGAAATCGCTCATGCAGTAGCCCTGGGCCCAGTCAGGACAGGACCAGCAGTGAAGAACGTGCTCTACTCTGCAGCTGGGAACAAGGGTCTGTCCTGGAGCCATTGGCAGAAGGTGCCTGGTGAGACTTGGGGCCGACCACTGGGATTCTGGAGCCAAAGCTACAGAGGGTCTGAAGCCAACGACACTCCCACAGAGAAAGAAATCTTGGCAGCTTATGAAGGAGTCCAAGCTGCCTCAGAAATAATTGGCACAGAGGCACAACTCCTCCTGGCACCCCAACTACCGGTGTGGGGGTGGTTGTTCAAGGGAAAGGTTCCTTCTGTGCATCACACCACCAATGCTACTTGGAGCAAATAGATTGCCCTCATCATGCAGAGCGCCCCAATTGGAAACCCGAATCGCCCTGGGATCTTGGAAATAATTACGAATTGGCCGGAAGGCGAGACTTTTGGGTTATCTTCTGAAGAAGAGGAGCAAGTGACACATGCCGAAGAAGCCCCACCATATAACGAGCTACCAGAGAGTGAAAGGCAATATGCCCTCTTCACTGATGGTTCCTGTCAAATTGTAGGCGCTAGCCGGAAATGCAAAGCTGCTGTATGGAGCCCCACACGACAAGTTGCACAAGCTGCCGAAGGAGAAGATGGATCAAGCCAACTTGCTGAACTCAAAGCTGTCCAATTAGCTTTGGACATTGCTGAAAGAGAAGAGTGGCCAAAGCTCTACCTCTACACTGATTCATGGATGGTAGCCAATGCTCTGTGGGGTTGGCTGGAAAAGTGGAAGAAGACCAACTGGCAGCGTAGAGGAAAACCAATCTGGGCTGCTGATGAGTGGAAAGGCATTGCCGCTCAGGTAGAGAAGCTACCTATGAAAGTCCGTCATGTAGATGCTCATGTCCCCAAGAGTCGGGCTTATGAAGAACATTGTAACAACAAACAGGTAGATCAGGCTGCAAAAATAGAGGTGTCCCAGATAGACTTGGATTGGCAACATAAAGGAGAGTTGTTCCTAGCTCGATGGGCCCATGATGCCTCAGGCCATCAGGGCAGAGATGCCACCTATAAGGTGGGCACGAGACTGAGGGGTGGATTTAACCATGGACAGTATCTCCCAGGTTATCCATGACTATGAGACATGCGCTGCGATCAAGCAGGCCAAGCGGGTGAAGCCTCTATGGTATGGTGGACGATGGTCTGTGAGGAGAGATAAGATAGAGTTGAGTTGCGGGCTGTGGGACCTGCCTGCAGAGGCACAAAAAAGCACATGGCAGCACAGAGAGGCTTGTCTCCATCGGACCCTGGCGGGAGGAGGTGTCACACAGCAGACCCCTACCGAGAGGAGCCTGCCGGGAGCTGATGGACGGGTGAACAGCGAGAGATCATCCCATAGAAGGAAGTGTGTTGCTGATGTGGCAACACAGGATAGGTCACATAGTGAAGATTACCATATAAGGAAATACTGTGCCTTAGAAAAGTGTATAAAACCAGCTCATTCCTTTGAATAAACAATTCAGATTCCCTGACGGTTTTTGTCCGTGCCTCAATCGCTGACAAATGGTGTCCCTGTGTGAGGAATTTATTATATGCCTAACTGTGCGTCCGCCGGTGAGCCCTGTGGGGCTTGAAGTGCTGCTGAAAGAAGCAGGAAGGCTGGCCAGCATTTAATCCCTGCAAATTGTAGGTGAGCTACGGGCAATGATGGGGGATGGTGTATCCCACAAACACAACGTCGCAGAGATGTTGAAACGGATTTTAAAGAAACATGGAAGCAAAGTTGAGTCTACAGATTTGAACAGACTCTTGTTCTGGGCAAAGGACTGTGACTCAACTTCAGATAATGACAGTATTTTTGATCCTCGGACATGGGATGCTTTAGAAGACGCGTTGTGGGACCAAGTTGCTCAAGGTGACGAGGTGCTCACAAAGCTTTTGTGTCCATGGAGGACAGTGTGCAAAGCACTCATAGCGCAGGCGGCACCCAGAGACTGGACAAAGAAAGACACTTGTGCCATCGTGGAAGCTGTGCCGACCCCTTCTGTGCCACCAGTGAACCGTAAGCCTGTCGGGGCTGTGGGAGAAGAACCAGAAGATGGCCCCTCATCCCCCGACCCGTTTGACCCTGGGGGGGAACTGGACGGTATTATAGAAGAGCTTGCGCTGCCCCGTGCCATGCGGCATCAGCTGGAGCCAGGTCATTCCTTTGAATAAACAATTCAGATTCCCTGCCGGTCTGGGTCCGTGCCTCAATGGCCGACAATGGTCCAAATACAAGTATGGGGAGGCCTGGCAGATTGATTACATCACACTGCCTCAAACCCGCCAAGGCAAGAGTTATGTGTTCACAATGGTAGAAGACATCACTGGATGGCTGGAGACCTATCCTGTGCCTCACGCTACTGCCTGGAACACCATCCTGGGCCTTGAGAAGCAGGTCCTTTGGAGGCATGGTACCCCCGAGAGAATTGAGTCTGACAACAGGACTCATTTCGAGAATAGCCTTATGAACACCTGGGCTAGAGAACATGGCATTGAATGGCTGTACCATATCCCTTATCATGCACCAGCGGCTGGGAAGGTTGAGCGGTGTAATGGATTGCTTAAAACCACCTTGAAGGCACTGGGTGGGGGGACGTTCAAAAACTGGGAGATGCATTTAGCAAAAGCCACCTGGTTAGTTAACACCCGAGGCTCCATCAACCGAGCAGGCCCTGCTCAATCTGAACTCCTACAAACAGCAGACGGGGATAAGGTTCCAGTGGTACACATGAGAGGTATGCTTGGAAGAGCAGTTTGGGTTAATTCTGCCCCGAGAAAAGACAAACCCATCCATGGGGTTGTCTTCGCTCAAGGACCAGGTTGCACCTGGTGGGTGATGCAAAAGGATGGAGAGACCCGATGCACACCTCAAGGGGACCTTGTTTTAGGGTGAACTACTGTAGCAGTTTGAATTTGATAAACCAGGCAGAAACACCGATTTAGTGTAGTGGTTTTGGTTTGAAAATATGGATCACTTACTTATTTCTTTTGTGTGAGATAAACATTAGGAGAAAACAAAGCAGGCACAAAACTTACAGAATATAAAGAAGTTTATTAACAGACTTAAAAGGGAAAAAAAAGGAAAAGAAAACTGCTGTGGTGTGAAACATCTCTTCCATGAAAACTCTCACCGTTTTGTTACGCTGCAAGATATGAACCATTACATGGAGTTATTAATCTTTTTAAGGATGAGTTATTTTGGCCTGAACACAAAGGTTTTTTCGCCACCAGCCTCTTAAAAGCCTCTTTCTCTCTGCTTTTAAATAGCCTGGCATGGGCACTTTCACAACCTTCACGAGCCATACGTGAATTGTCCATCCCCCCATGTATTTCAAATGGATTAAAGAGACAGTTTGTGATATTACAGCTCTTTACCACGGCATGCAAGGAGGTTTTTCAAGCTACACGTGAGAAGTGCAGCACCGCCCTCTCTTCTTCTCTGAAGCCATCTTTAGCTTCGTCCCACGTGACTCACTTACTCTTTCTCTCTCTGCCTCTGAAGTCGCCATGTTACCGGTCAGGCTTTATGGTGGAGAAAGCCTCTCTCCCCTTGCGCTGCTGGCTGCACGGTGTCTTCTTCAGTTCGGTGCGAAGTGTGCTGGCTGCAGGCTCCGCCGGCTCCCGCTGGCACCATGTGAAAAAAGTGAAGGATCCACCGGTGTTGTGCTTTTGATGGGAAGCCCTTCCTTCACGGACCAGAGCAAAAGAGAGCAGAGGAGGCTGCTGTTCTGCTAAGTTCTTTATTTCATAGTCTCATAGCTTCCTGAAGGCAGAGTTCAAAGGGGGTTACATTGTAAAGCCAAACAGCAACAGCAGCAGCAGCAAAACAGCAGGCAGCAAACAGTTTCTTCTTCTAATTTCTTCTAACTAACTAACTACTAACTAACTCTTACAGAAGTGTGGATTATTTTTGTTAATTAACCAATGAAATTAACACATGATTCTAGTTTTTCTTTTCTTAACCTATCCTGGTCCAATTCTAACAATCGTAAGCATTACGTAGGTAATACACAGATTTGCGTATACAGTTTCTATCAGCTCCTATTGTTTATGTGAGCACTATATCTAAAAAATGTGAACAATTTCATTCTATCTATATTTTGTCTAAAATAATATATCTAAAAAATGTGAACAATATAGTTCTATCCATATTTTGTCTAAAATAAAGAACTCTATGAAAGAATAACACTGCTACAGCAAAAGGAACTATGCTCAAGGTCTCTGCTGCAGCTTTTTAATGTTTAAGGCACTTAGCATGTATTTCTACCAGAAGTTAAAGAATCTATATTTCTCTTTCATTTTGATATGACTTCATGTATCTCAGCTTGTCCAAAGGCTTCAATTCAACTCCTGTGTTTTGGCTTTCCTCTGGGCCTGGGTCCAGAGAAGCTTTCACGCCAACACACCGGTCCCGGGAAACCACGTCAGACAGCTTCATAGTTCCCCCTCCCAGCGACCTGGGGTCTGTGCTGCGGCATTGGGAGTAAGGGGGGGGCAGGAGGAGCAGGGGCGCCCGGCCCGGCCTGGCCTGGCGGGGCCCTGGGCTCTGGGGCCCCCCCTCCGTCCCATCCCAGCACCGAGCTGGAACAGAAAAACCCCCCAAAATCCCGCCTTTCCACGTGGTTTAAATATGTGAAATTGAGAGAAGCGTAATTGGTTTAACAGGCTGTCTGTCAGTTCAGGTCAACCCACTACAACTACCCATGGCACTGTACTTGTATCCATATCTGCATGTATATATGTATATAATTAGGGTCGTGCATGTATGTATATGGTTAAAAGGTTTAAGTTTGATGTAACATGTTAGTATGGGAAAAATTCGGGGTGGATAATGTTGGGGTTTTAGGAGTTCTCCTTTTGTTTTCTTTTTCTCTTAAAGAATTTTCCCCATACATGTTGCCAGGGGGACAAATTACTGGGTGCTTAAGGGAAACAAAAGACCTGGCCACAGGGGGAGGGGTACAACTGGCTACTCTCTTTCACCTGGGGTTTTCTCATGTAGGGCGGGGGATGCCGCGAGATTTGAACTAAGAAAAAGGGGTTGGGTGCAGCCTGTAGCTCTCTGGTTCTCCCGGCGTTCGGAGGGAGTGGAGGGCTGCCATCGTTGTGGAGAGAGTTCGTCGGCGCTGCAAGTTTCTGCTTTCGGCTGCCTTTCTTCTACCGTGAGTGGAGCTTGCTCATTGGAGCGGCTATTACACTGGGACCCTAACACCCTACCTCACTAAAAGAGGGACCTTTTCACCATCTGCTCGGGTGCCTCAGGGAAAACCCCGGGATCCCAAGCCCACCTTTCCCTGCCCCGCTGGGAGCCAGGCCGCGGCCGCCCTGCCCCCGCCGTTCCTTCGAGCCTTCGTTACACTGTGGCTCCGCATGCCCTGCCTGCCGAGACCTCCCGGGGTTCCCGCTGCAGCTCCGGAGTTTGATACATCTCGTCTGCCACCCAGGATTTGTGCTCGTCCCTGCTGTTCCAGCCTACTGTTCCCAAGGGTCTGGCCGGGCATCAGGATCGGCTGCCCCTGGGGGTCTGTGAAGCCTTTCTTCCATCCCTTCCCGGGATCCCAAGCCGCCATTACTGTGTGCTCCCCAAACTTGCTCTAGTGCGCCCCCTGCAGCTGCGGGGGAACCATTGCACCTGCCCTGCCCACTGGGAGCTGCCAATGCCCCTGCCGGCTGCAACTGTAACTGCACTAAAGGGGAAAATGCCTGAAAGCCGAGAAGGCTGGCACTGGGTTTGTGGTTCTGTTTGTTGTTACTGCCATAGTTGTTGTTGTTTGTTTGCCTTGTTATACATATATATATATATATATAAGTAAAGAACTGTTATTCCTATTCCTCATATCTTTGCCTGAAAGCCCCTTAATTTCAAAATTATAATAATTTGAAGGGAAGGGGGTTGCATTTTCCATTTCAAGGTAGGCTCCTGCCTTCCTTGGCAGGCACCTGTCTTTCAAACCAAGACAGAGTTAGAGAGCACATTTGCCTGTCTCAAACACTGTCTAGGCCACAGAAGGTACTTGCCATAAGATAAGCCACTACAGTAGGAACTTGAGATAAGTATAGAAGGGAGGAATTCATGACAAGGAAGGTGCTGATTTCAGGCCTGGTAGAGGCAAGATCTGGTTAGCACATCCTGGTTAATGCATTCAGACAAAAATTCCCACTGTGGCAAACTGTGGGAAAGGAAGCAACTGCTCATACTCGTATCACTGGTCAAACAAAGATCACCCCAAGTTATGGGACCTACAGCCTCTGCAACCACCAGCGACCACCGAAGCCCCCCAAAATCTTGGAGGAAGCATGTGCAGAATGACGGCACGGCCATCCTTGCTTCACCTGCAAATGAAGGCATGCCCACCCTTGCTTCATATGTAAATTAGGAATTCGCCTCCATGGATACCTAGAACTTGGGCTGTATAAAGGTGGTACCCCCAGAAGAACGACTCGGGAACCCCCACCAGTGAGAAGTCCAGGGTGAAAAAGGACCAACGGGACACCACTGGATCCACAGATGGTGACTATCTTCTGCTTGATCTCCCTCTTTCTCCTCTTTTCTATTTCTTTCTATCTACCTCACATTTACAGTTAAATAAAATCCATATTGTTGACTTCAGCATATGGTCTTGTTTGTATGGATGCTGAAAAAGCTCCAGCAGAGAATTTCTTCAGCTCTCTGCAGCATTTTTGTGAGAGTTCTGTCTTTCCCATGCAAGTAACTCAAAACAGTGTTACAGTTTTGTAAACTTCTTGCAGCTGCAGGTTGTTTTGCAGAATTGTTATGGTTCTAACTAGAAAAACATTCAGAGATGTGTGTCTTAGAACTTGACCAATCCCCTTAAGGGGTGGATGGCAAAAAACCAATTACCTTATGCCATTTAATACACTTTGTGAACTAACATATATAAGCCTTCTGAGAATTCATTAAAGCGCTTCCATCTATCCCTGAGCCTGGACTTCGTGTCGTTTCTCTACTCGTCCGTGGGGAAAACAGCGACAGTTTGCACCTTAATTTGGGCAAAGGCATCTCTCACTAATTGGATCGTAACACAAGGTGTTGGTAGCAGGGGGAGGGGAGCAGCAGGGGTGGCATCTGTGAAAAGAAGCCAGGGACTGTCCTATGCTGGTCACAGCCAGTTCCAGCTGTCTCTGCAACAGACCCACCACTAGTCAAAGCTGAGCCAATCAGAGAAGCTGGTGGCACCTCTGAGAAAACATATTTAAGAAAGAGCAAAACACTGCCTGGAAGTGGGAAAAAAAGTGTGACAAACAATCCTGCATACACCAAAGTCAGAGAAGAAGGAGGGAGAGCAGGTGCTTCAGGTGTCAGAGCAGAGATGCCCCTGCAGCTAGTGGAAAGGAGCAGGTATTGCCTGCAACCTGTGAAGAGGACCATGCCAGAGCAGATATCCACACTGTAGACCATGGAGGACTTCATGCTGGAATAGGTGGATATTCCCCAAAGCACCTGCAGCACAGGAGACATGGGGAATGCAGGGTTGCAGTGGGTCCATGATAGTTCCTGTCTGCTGCTCCTTCCTCCTGATGCTTTTTCCCAGCTCTAGTGTGAATCCTTCCACAGGCTGCAGTCCTTCAGGAAAAATCTGCTCCAGCATGGGTTCTTCACAGGCTGCAATTCCTTCAGAAAATATCCAACTGCTCCAGCATGAGATCCTCCATGGGCTGCAGGGGAATCTCTGCTTAAATGCCTGGAACACCTCCTCCTTCTCTGACCTTGGTGTTGGCACTGCTGTTTCTCATTCTTTTTTTCTTTTCCCCTGCATGTACAGCATTTTTGCACTTTCTTAAATATGTTTTCACAGAGGTAACGCAAATTTTGCTGACTGGTTCAGCTTTGGCCTGTGATGGGTCTGCTGCAGAGCCAGCTGGAATTGACTGTGACTGGTCTAAGGTTCTTTTTGCTGACTTCATCCTCACTGATCACAGTATTCTGTGTATGAAGACAGCTAAAACCTACTGCATACTACAGTAAGAGAAAATTCAGTACATAAAATAATGAAAAAGTTTTTATCACCCTAAACTTTCATAAAATACTCAGTTTTACAAAATCTAGATCACCTTGACAGCAGCTCTAACACCTATGAACATACTTTTAAAGAGCAAAATAGAAAACAGAAGGGAAGATGGAAAATGTACGGGGTAATGGGTAGTAGGGAAGTGTCGCTGTTTTCCCCATGGACGAGTAGAGAAACGAAATGAAGTCCAGGCTCAGGGATTAATGGATGGGGTTTAATGAATTCTTAGAAGACTTTTATATGTTAGTTAGCAAAGTGTATTAAGTGGCATAAGGTAATTGGTTTTTTGCCATCTACCCCCTAAGGGGATTGGTCAAGTTTTAAGACACACAGTTTTGAGTGTTTTTCTAGTTAGAACTACAACAATTCTACCAAAACAATCCGCACCTGCAAGAAGTTTACAAAACAGTAACATTGTTTTGTCTTGCTTGCATGAGAAAAACAAAACTTTCACAAAATGCTGCAAAAAGCTAAAAAATCTCTCTGCTAAAGCTTTTCAGTGTTCACAGGGAAGATAAGGGATTCTTTTTGTTACTCTTGCTTTACAGAAGGAGAAGCTGAAGTAATAGAGAGCTCCTTTTGTGAGCCTTTGCATCATTCCAATTGCAATCAGTTACAGAATACTTCAGCTCACACTGTAGGCTCCAGAGGCTGGAACAGCATTGAATAACTGAGTATACTCACAGGATGGTTGACATGCTTTATGATAGGGCTAACCACATTTTTTTAACATAAAGAAATTGACCCTATGAGTTGGTTTTGCACGGCCTGTTTTTTTGGTAGCGGGAGGGGGCCCACAGAGGTGGCTTCTGTGAGAAGCTGCTAGAAGCTTCCACCATGTCCAGCAGAGCCAATCCTTGATGGCTCTGAGGACAGACGTGCCTCTGGCCAAGGCTGGGCCAATTGCACATGATGGTAACGCCTCTGTGATAACATATTTAAGAAGAAATCAAAACAAAGTTTGTGGGGCAGTTTTAATTCCAGACAGAGTAGGAGTGAGAATATGTGAGAGGAGCACAACATGCAGGCACCAAGATCAGTGAAGAAGGAGGGGGAAGAGGTGCTCCAGGCGCCAGAGCCGAGATTCCTCTGCAGCCTGTGGTGAGGACCATGGTGAAGCAGGCTGTCCCTCTGCAGCCCATGGAGGACCACGGGGTATGCAGAGATCCACCCGCAGCCTGTGGGGGAGGAGCTCACGCCCGAGTGGGTGGACGCCTGGAGGAGGCTGTGATCCAGTGGGAGACCCATGGAGAGAGAGGCCTTGCTCCCAGGCTGGAGCAGCCTGTCCTTGGAGGACTGCACCCTGCGGAAGAGTGACCCATGACGCAGCAGTTTTGGGAGGACTGTTGCTAGTGAGATTGAGCCACTTCAGAGAAGTTTGGGGAGAACTATCTTTCGTGGGAAGGGACCCCATGGTGCAGCAGGGGAAGGACTCGTTTCCCTGAGCAGCAAGAGAAACCACGGGTGATAAACTGACCAAACCCCCACTGCCTGTCTCCCTGTGCTGTCGGTGGGAAGGAGGGAGGGGTTGGGGGGAGAAAAGGTGTTTTTAAGGTCTTATTTTACTTCTCATTATTCTACTCTGATTTTGTTAGCAATAAATTCACTTTGTACCTCTAAGTTGAGCCCGTTTTGCTCTTGGAGTGTTTTCTCTCAGTCCTTATCTCTACTCATGAACCCTTCATTAAATTTTCTCTCCTCTGTCCAGATGTAGTAGGGGAGGGTGAATGAGTGACTTCCATGGGTGGCTGGCGTCTGGCCAGTGTCAAACCACAACACCCTGACAACTGTTTACTTAGAAGTGTACGTTGTTAGGAAAGTCACTGGAACAGCGAACAATACTTTCTTACTTATTCTCTGTCTCCAATTCATTCTTCTGTGAATTTGTACCCTCAAGCAAGCTTTGTAACAAGGTGATCTTTTCATTGTCAGAACCTTCTTGGTTCAGCTTTAACATCTTCTCATGCTGAAGGCGAATGAGTTTCTCCCTAAACAAATAAGATGTACTAGAAGAAGCTTGCCATTGTCTATAAAGAATAAAACAGCTTATCACAGGATGTGTAAAGATAACATAAAGATATTTACCAGTTTTAGAAATAGATAAAACTACAATTGACTCTTCATCTCCATCTCCAAATTCAAACTTGAGTAAAGAAGATGCAATTGTACAAAACATAGAAGAGGAACATTGTCTGATCACCCAGATTAGTTCAGAGACCAAGGTCTGACAGACTGATGGGTAGTAAGCAAAGCTGTGTATCAGGGTATCAAAGGATACAGGTTGTAAACTTAGCTATCAATAAATTACTGCATGAATTTGGGTAAGTCACTTCCTTCCTCTTGGTCTTTTTCCCCACAGCCCCCATGAATGTCACTGTATTGAGTCTGCCTGGGATGGAGTTAACTTTCTTCATATAAGCCCATATGATACTGTGTTTTGGATTTGTGGCTAAAACAGTGTTGATAACACACTAATATTTTGGCTATTGCTGGACAGTACTTGCATAGAGTCAAGGTTTTCTTTTTTCCCCACTCTGCTCCAACCCAGAGTAAGCTGGGGCTGGGCAAGAGCATGGGAGAGGACACAGCTGGGACAGTTGCCCTGAAATGGATAAAGGGATATTCTACACCATATCATGATCAACAACAAAAATTGGAATAGAGGAAGAAGGGGGTGTAGTTTTGGGGGGTTTTTTTGAGACTGGCTGAGCATTCTTCTGATTGTGGGAGGTGGTGAGTGATTGCCTTGGCACCACTTGGGTTTTTTACCTCTTTCACCTATTAAACTGTCTTTATCTTGACCCATGAGTTTTCTTGCTTTTGCTCTTCCTATACTCTCCCCTGTTAATTTGGGGCAGGGCAGGGGACGGTGAGTGAGCATCTGTGAAGGTGTTTAGCTGCTGCTGCCTGAGGTCAACCCGAAACAGTCACTTAACTTGTTTATTTAGAACAAGTCCAACCAACAGCCCATAGACTTACTCCACCTTATTAAAGAAATACTTTCACCTAGTCTGCAATTTTTCTTTATGGGATGAGAAAAGATGGTTGAACAGAAAATCTTGTCTGAATGGCCATATACTCTTTTTGCTAGCTTACAGTGGAGAGACTTAAACTCAGTTGACATGGAGAAGATAGGAGAGCAGCAGTAGCTGTTCCTATGGGTGGGAGCCCCCTCCCACAGTGATAGAGGGCTCTTGCAATCTTCACACTTCATTGAAAGCAGTGGCAGCAGCCCTGATCTGTAGATCAGAAGGAAGCAGTTTTCCCAGCTTAACCACTGCTTCATCTTTCTGAAGTAAACAAGGCAATAAGGAACTACTCTTGTAGCAATGCACAGCAATGCAGCTGAAAAAGAAGCAACTTGTTTCTGTTATTACTTACCTAGCAAGATATCCTTTAACTACTCTAAAAAGTTTCTCAAACCCATATTCAGCTTTCCAAATGTTGAAATAGTTGTACCAACATTTGCAGAGGAAAAAATGAGCTCCTAAAGAGCGTGTGGACTTCTAAGATGTGAGTGGCCCTTAATGACTCAAGTTACAGTGATACCAAGGACTCTGGCAAGGATAAACACACTGTATTATCTTAAACCAGTGATTTTCAGTCCTGTCCCTTCTCTTTCTTTCTAATAGTGCATGGTTGTTCTAATGCCATGATACAAATACATCTTGAAAGCTATTCTTCATTTTGGCAATTTTAATGTTTTTTTCCATATGCAATAACAATATAGCCCATTGTTACAAATATTTTTGTCTGTTAAAGCACATAAGAAGTCGCAGTTGTATGAATTCTTTGCAGGAAGAGAAACACAACTTGAGGATGAAGGGTTTCTTTGTTTCTTTGTTTCTCCTTTTGAAACAAGACAAATTTGAGAGAGGTCAAGTGAATCTTGTCCATAAGCATAAAGCGTTCTGTTGTATGGAAATCCAAAGTGAAGGAGAAGAACAAATACAAATCTTGGAATTTTCTCAAACACTGAAATACAGATAGGAATGGTCATTTATGTGCACATTCTAAGGCTTAGGCAGAATAAAAATATGAGTTAACTTACTTGATTTGAGGAGCAACAATTTCCACTGCTAGACTGTCTGAAGATTCATGGCTTCCCAGGGGCATCAGTGCTGTGTGAGGAAAAGAAAAAGTACCAGGAAGAACAGTAACTTCCTTTTAAAAGACCAGGAATAAACTGTTCTACATGTTGATAGATTTAGAGTAACACCCTTGACTAACTGGGGAATAATACAAATGTCAGGCCTCTAGCAAGAAGGAAAGATAAGCATGACACAATTTGGAGAAAAATCACTGTTCTTAGAGAACAATCACTGTTCTTATTTTCACTAATTCTGGAGTAGTGATTTTGTGGTGGATGATTTATTGCAGTATATAAACTGAAATAAATTACAACATATGAACAATCCTGTAGGCAACAGGAAATTGTTGCATAATATTCTTTGTAAATGAGAAAGATGTTGACCATGACTATTCAGAAATCAAATTCCTGGGTTAGGGAGAAACATTTTCTGAACCCAACATATTTGGGAAGACACTAAACATGAAGACTTTCAGTCAAACTGAAAGTTTAATGAGTTCATAAACATTTGAAAGCAAATTAATACCAAAAGTGGTTTTTTAGTTTAGCTGAATTTTAGGTTTATTATCTGCTAAAAAAAAGACATATCCATTATTCTGCAGAAGACCTCTGTGCATGTTAGAAAAGATACATTTCGTACATGTAGTGGTTTGACGCAGCTAAGTGTCAAGCACACAAAATCTGTTATTTTCATAAGGGGAAAATAAGAAATATCGAGGAAAACTAGAGAGCTGTGAGGCAAAACAGGTTCAAACTTAAACAGTTGTGGTACAAAGAAAGAATTTTATTACTAATAGAATTAAACGTAAAAAGAAATAACAAGAAATTAAAGCAACTCCCCCCCCTTTCCAGCTCTTCCCTCCTTTTACCCAACTCGCACAAAGGATAACAGAACATGGGATTTTAGTCAGTGTGGCAGTTCTTGAAAAGTCTCTTTCTTATGCTTAAGCAAAAAAGAGTTTTCTTCTGTTTCACATGGTTCCCAAACTGCCACCAGCAGCAGACCCGCCTGGAAAGAAACAATCTGCTGTGGTGTAAAACATCTTTTCCATGAAAAACCTCACAGTTCCTTCACACTGCAAAACATGGGCCATCACATGGGGTTATTAACCTTTTTAAGGATGAGTTATTTTGGCCTGAACACAAAGGCTTTCTTCGCCACAAATCTCTAAAAGCTTCTCACTGCTTTTATATAGCCTGGCATAGGCACTCCTCACAATCTTCACGGGCCACATGTGAATTCTCCATCCCCCCATGTACTTCAAATGGATTAAAGAGACAAACAGTTTGTGATATTACAGTTTCTTAGCACGGAATGCAAGAAGTTTTTTTTAAGCTACACTCGAGAAACGCGGCACCGCCCTCTTTTCTCCCGTCGCCATTTTCAGCTTTGTCTCACATGACTCACTTTGACTCTGAAGCCGCCACGTTGCAGAGTGTTTTTGTTCAGGCTTTACGAGAAAAAGCCTCGCTCCCTTTGTGCTGCTGGCTGCATGGTGTCTTCTTCAGTTCCGCACGAAGTGTGCTGGCTGCAGACAGGAGGCTCCGCCGGCTCCACGTGGAGAGGAGAGGGACCCGCCGGTCCCAAGAAGCCGCGACGGATGGGTTTAGCTGTGTGGCAGTCCATGGCTGGCTTTAGCTGCCTGCGACTCTGGGATAGCTCCCCCTCCCAGCGACCCAGGGTCCGTGCCAGGGCGTTGAGAAAAGGGGAGGGGGGCAGGGGCCCCGCCCTGGCCCGGCGGGGCCCGGAGGCTCCGAGGCCCCCCCATGTTAAGGGGGGGCGAGGGAAGCAAGACCCCAACTCAATATGAGTGGTAAGCAAGCTTCTACTTTATTAGTCTCAGATAGCTCTTTTATACTAAGTACAGCGAGGCTATTTTTAGCCAGTTTCTCTTTTCTCATAACACAGCAGTGTTTGTTCCCTCTGGCTACAGGCCAGGGACTTTCTGCACACTCTCAAGGTCGAACCATTCTCCCACAATTCCCCCTTTTTCTTTTTGCACTGCGTCAGTGCACCCATTACTTGCGCGGGGCTCATAAGGATGGTGACGTCTACCGGTACATCGGGATCACGGCGGTCGATCCATCGAGTAGCAACTTGTGTAGCGATTCGCTGAAGTGTTTCCTGTTGCACTTTGGTGAGCTTGACTGGTGCCGCCGGGTTCGTGCTCGCAAGCAACGGGCGAAGCATGTTCAGGTCATCGGTAGAGAAGCCTATAACTGGACATAGCCATTGCAAATCTCTAAGCAATTGTTGAGCATCTTTGAGGGTAGCAATACTGGTGTTAAACTGGATCTTTTGTGGCCGAATCTGGGCATCATTGATCACCTAGCCAAGGTACTTCCAAGGAGAGGTCTTTTGCACTTTTTCTGGGGTTATACAAAGTCCTTGGGCTCGTAAGGTGTTTTCTAAGTCCTTTTCTTGCTCAGTAGTAAAGGCATTCTGCTGAGCTAACAAGATGTCATCCATGTAATGATAGATAAGTGTGGTGTGCCACTTTTGGCGCAGGGGTTGCAAGGCTGACCCCACAAATAATTGACATAGGGTGGGACTATTCTTCATGCCTTGCGGCAATACTGTCCACTCAAAGCGCTGACTTGGTCTTTCGCGGTTGATGGGGGGTAACGTGAAAGCGAATTTCTGTGTGTCTTCTGGGTGCAACCGAATGGTAAAGAAGCAGTCCTTTAAGTCTACAATTAGCAGATGCCATTTTTCAGGAATCATGGCGGGGTTTGGCATTCCAGGTTGTAAGGCACCCATGGCTTGCATTTTGGCGTTCACCGCTCGAAGATCATGTAGGAAACGCCATTTTCTTGACTTTTTTCTTATTACAAAAATTGGAGTATTCCACGGGCTAGTAGACGGCTGTAAATGTCCTTGTCGTAATTGTTCTGCTACAAGCTGGTGAGTTGCCTCTAGGTTTTCTTTCTTCAGCGGCCACTGCTCGATCCACACCGGGTTAGGGTCTGTCCATGTTAGCTGGATCGGGAAAACCCAATCAACAGCGACCGCTGTTAAAAAGGCTCATTGGTAAGACGCATTCTTAGTTGCTCGAGCACATCTCTGCCGATTAAAGCGTTCACCCCAGGAGGCAGCGGTAGGATGTTCACGGGTGCATGAGCTCGTTGTTTGTCTATCGTTGCACTCGGGTATGCCCATGGGTTGAGGCGTTTACTTTTGCAACCATGGCTGTTTCATTAAGAACAGTAGCATTGCCCACCCATCCGTTGAAGCGTGCGGGCTCCCAGGTGGGTGTGCCTATGAGGCAGGTTCTAAAAGGAGATGCAAATGATCTTAGTGCTAAGCAAATAGAAGACTGATTGGTTCTAGTCTAGGATGGTACAGTCTCTTTTTAACTACTTTCTTGCTGTCTTGTTATTCCGTTTCTCAGCGTCTTCTCTCTTGATGTAGCATGGCTTACATTCTAGTGACTCTGATAAGGGTAGCTGGAGATAACTTGGCTGGGGCACTCTGGCAGGACTTGAGTGCTTTACAACAATTTCCCCCTTTTTGTTTATTTGCACCGGCCAAGTTCTCTCCACTATGTTTTCTATCAAGCGGATCGCTGATTGTCATTATATCCAGAATAACACTAAACAATGCATATATAGAATAACACAAAGCAACACAGTAATGACTAATAGTAAGTACAAAATTCACTTTACCATCCTTACACCCATGCCCATGGGCCAATAACAAAATTTACCTCAGTAAATACCTGATTTAACTGTTTACTTATCTAATATCTTAACTTATTCATCTTAACTTATCAAATATACTTAAAGTTCGAGCAATAGCAATATCTAAAAAGAAAGGCACAATGTTTATTTTTCAGTAATATTAGAGATCGAAGTATCCTTTTCAAGCTACGGGCGAATCTACTTTGTTGGTATCTATCGTGGTCCTTTATCTGTAATGACACAAGCATAACTTTTTTCCCCTATCAGCAACTCTACAGGCCTTTCTCATGACCTTGACATAGGATCTTTAAAACGAACTTTTGGTCGGTGCTGTGACAATTCAGAATCTTGCTGCAAGCTTGAGTAATGGGTTAATGCTGGTGGGTCACTGCGAGTACTTACTAAACGTAGATGGTTCACAACATAAACTGCTTTCAGTAAACCGATGACCTGCTTTCAAAAACTTTTAGCGTAAATATTGCGCTATCCAAATGCTCTTGAGGAGCCATTCCCTCTTTTGTTCTGTGATAACTTGTGCAGCTGTCACTGTAAACGTGAAGGCAACATAATAGCAAGCGAACACATGCTATGAGACAGCGAAGTCACACTAAGCAAGAACAAACAAGGATAGTACATATAATCCACAGCACATGATAGAAGGATAGCAACTTAGAACAATACACTTTCACTTGTCTAAATACTGAACTATCACCCAGAGTCTGCCATAGCTGGTGAACCCTTGTTCCACACTGAGGACTTGGAGAAACCTTTCCCGGGCAAGGTTCTCAAGTGTACCTCAAAAGGGGTCCAGCTTCCACATATCTGAATCAGCAAGTCAAAGTGACTTAACTACATTTTTAGTGCAGAAACACCTGGGTCTGTAGGTATGCCTCCTAACCAGGTAGGGCCAGGGCGTGGCCAGAGCCAAGGCCTTAGCTGGAAGGGTTCCCCTAACCTATCTTACAAACAAGCCTTTATTAATAGCAGCTGGAAAAATTTCTTAAAAGGATACATGTTTTGCAGATAGCTACACAACGATATGTAAAAGTCTGTAAAGCAGCCGGCTTTGTCATTTATCTTTAGCTAAGTAATCAATGGTACCATGAACAAACTGCAAACAACCCAAGAAATGCATATGTGTAACATGGAATAATATCTTCCGGATAATGCTTTTCATAACATGTCCGCGAATTCACGATATGACATTGAGAATATTAACTGACTTAAGAAATTGCGATTATACCTTCTCACACACTTATGTATATATATGACAACAAAGCAAAACAAAAGCGAGAAAGAAAGGACTAAACACCTTGCAATCAATCATATGCATAATCTGGAACTGTTATTCATCTTTTTCTGCTACTTATGAAAGATAAAACAGCAAAGATTGTTATAAATAATTATCACAATTGACCAATGCAGAACACTTATACCTATAGAATTTTCAATTAACTTAAGGTTTTAACAAACCTCATCTTCTCATACTCTTACAACTTATTATCTTGAACAGTTGCTCACCAATTTGTCATAAGTGTTTTAATTTGGTTCAATCTTACTTCTATAACAAAGGAACTGTATCTTTTAATTTTAAGTTAACATCACTGAAACTGAACAAAATTTAATCTGAATATAACTTAAACTCATCAGAAATTAAAATAACAGAACTTAAATTTAACATCACTTAAATACAACAAAACAAGTCAGAGTTGAGTGGTCTCTTCTTAACTGATCTTCAAAATTGGCCTGATTCAATTAATTTCTCTCAAGAGCTGCTGTAGATCTATAGATTGTTGACGCATGTTCTAAGTTGTATTTTCTGTGGCTTGATGTTGTTGTATCTCGTTGATGTTGTTGTATTTTCTTATTTTCTGTGGCTGTTTATTATATATATTTGAGATTGCAATAATAGAAGCGGCCACAGGTGGCGCTGTAGCCGGAGAAGAAGTAACTTGTTGTCACAAGATGGCGGAGGCGGAAGTACGTAGGCATTGTTTACGAAGGTAACCGGGGCGCCGCCATTTTGTTGTACGGAATAGTGCCTAGCTTTGTAGCTGTATTTAAAAGTTTCGGAGCAAGTCTCTAGGGTGGGACTCTGCAGAATTTTGCGTAAAAACAGGCAACTGAGGAGGACCACGCATCGCAGACGTGGATAAGGGATCGCATCTTGTTTTTTTTTTTTTGCTTGTCTACGGCTGCTTTTGTGGTTCTGTCTGCTCACGCCCCGGACCGACTCGCTCCGCGGACCGCGAATCCGCCAGGGTCGAGCCCGCATTTCCCTGCACGCCCTCAGATGCTATGTGCTTCTCTTTTGCCGTTTTTGCTGTGTTGCCAATTATATCTAATGCTCTGGGCGGCTTGCGATCTGTTACAGTTTGAATTTCGGCTCTCGCCGTCTGAGGAGGAGGCGGGGCTCCCTCCCCTTGCTTCTGTGCAGGCTGCAGAGGCTGCGCGCCAGCCGTGCTTGCCTTCGGAAACTGCTGGTTTATCTAAAATGCTAAATTTCTCAATTGTTGTTTTGGGATAGCTGTGACATGTTTCATAACTGTAGATTTTAGCTTTTTACGCGAGTCTCTCTGCGCTTCTGACGTAATTTTCCTAATTTTACAATTAAAAACTACTTTTTGAAGACACAGTTCATAGCTGACTTTACCGTCAGAAATCTTTTTCAATCAAAGCCTCCCGTACACTTCTTTGCCACTGCCGAGCCGGATCGCCGGCACAAAGCGGCTCGGGGAGCCGCGATCAGGACCTCCCCTTCTCCGCTCCGGGCCCCGAGCCGGGGGACCAGCTACCCGAACGTGGCTTGTTCTTCTTTTGACAGTCCCTTTCCTATCCTCCAGCCCCTGGCCGCTCACCTCTTTGGGTGTTCCCGCTGCAGCATACGTTCTTCCGGAGTTCTCTTCCCAGGAGCTTTCTTCGGCCCCCGAACTCCAACGGAGCCGTCCTCTGACTGACTCCCCTCGCCACGGTCCGGCCGCGGCGAGCTCCGACCAGGGCCTCCCGCTTTTTCATCCACAGGACTCCCTTCAGGATCTAAAGGGATCTGCGCGGCCAGGCACCGCTGCAGCAGCCGCTCCTGCCCCGGCTTCATTATCTTTTTTGCCGTTTTATCATCATCTATCACTGCATCCCATAGCGCGTCCCCAAACTTCTTCCACTCCGATACCTCGAAGAATGTATTCGGATCCTTAAAGAATCCCTTAACCTTTCCTAGGGCAACCAACCCCGGGATATGTTTCAAACCCTCTATTCCCCGCTTTTCTAGAAAGCATAAAAGCAGTTTGCAGGCTACCTCACGTTCCATTTTCTCGGCCGGCCGACGTGTGTGCAAGCTAATCCAGGATCACCCTTTGGCTCGTCCCTGTAGCTGCCGACCGACTCGGACGCGTGAATCCAGGATCACCCTCTGGCTCGTCCATGCACGCGTAATTCGGGATCACTCTCTGGTCAATCCCGGTGTGAAAAACAAGGTTCACTCTCCTGTTAGGATTGAAAAGTTTAATAAAGGACAATAAGGGACAACGATAATAAAGCAAAAGTCACAGCACTGGGTGCTTTGGCACTCTGCCAAGAGCACACCTGCTATCTTGGAGACACCCTTTACATACACCTGGAGTATTCTATATTCATAAACAATTATACATATTCATAAACAATTATACATATTTAAAACCCTTTCCAGGAACAGTTCAAAATGGAATGCAGTTTTCCCGTTTTGTCGGTAGTTCTCGGAATCAGCAGATCGCTGTGGGGATAAGCCTTCTGGCGTCGCATATTCAAATCTTTTTCAGGAAAAGTTCAAAATGGAATGCAGTTCTCCCAGCTCGGTTCGCCCGGCTTGGTAGTTCCCGGAGATCGCTGTGGGGATATCTTATCTGTTGCTGATAGTTGGTAGCAGGAGCCCAAATACTTCATAAGCATAGCTATTTCTAAGTTTTTGGTTGAATGAAAAAGTATTTAAAAAACCACATCTTCACAACAAAACTACCTTATATAGCATCTGTTTTGTAATAAAGCTATTTCACATATAGCATTTATTTGTGACAAAACTACTGTTTAAAAGGCTACTTTTAACATCACTTATTTTAACATTTGCAGAAAGCCAATATTATAGCATCTATTTATCACAATTCCCCCTCTTCTATTTTTACAAATCATTTGGCTTGAGCAATAATTCTTGTTTTCTGACATTCATTATTTGCTCATTTTTTTCACAAATCAATCTTGCTTCTTCAAAGGGATCTCCCATATTATTTTGTTTCCTTAACACTATTATTTTTTGTGCCGTTCCAGATGTAGCTAATTTGGGGTCTACAGGCATTGTGACTACTTGCATACCTTGGACTACGCTGGTGATTAGTCGAATAAAACAGGGGATCAAGCAAGGAAGAAATGTCAAACCAGCTGTAGCGCATAAAAGGAAGAATCCTAGCTTCTTCCACCATTCTATTCCCAATACACTATCTCATCAGCTAGCTTTTAACATTGACTCTCATTTTTGGACCGGTACATGGGCTATTTTCTGATATCTTTGGCTATATCTAGGATGGCATCCCTGTTGTCATCTATTTTCAAACAACAATCTGATGTATTAAATTTTCCACAAACACCCCCTTCCTCAGCTAATAAATAGTCCAAAGCCAACCTGTTTTGATACACTGCAGCTCTGGTTTCGCTTTGTTGTCTTGATATCAATTCTAGTGCTCAGGCAGACTTGTTTGTTATTATCTCTACAACTGCTTGGAGTCTTATAATACGATTCAGCATATAAATCGGGGTTCGATATCTCCAACTCCCATCTTGTGCTTAGGTGGCTGGCCCATATGTTTCCAGTATGCGTTCAGGGGGCCATTCTTCATCTCCCTACTTTTGATATCCTCCAATCAATTCCCTTTTATTCTTTTTTAAGTCCTCATAAACAGGTACTCGTAATTGATCTCCATCTGATCCTGGTAAAAGGAAAAATCCTGGCTGTATGATCCCCAGAGTACAACTCCCTTTCCATCGGGGGGGGGAGTTTTGGGTATGTTCTTTTCTCACATATCCAAAATAAGCCATTTGGTGCTTTCTAATAATCCTTTTTTGTTCATTTATATTCTTCCAAAATTTTGATATTTCTGGGATCCCAAAATAAGGATTCTTGTCTGTGTCATTGCATTGAAAAAGTTTGGTTTCAGTATTATACTTGCAGTTTTTCCCTCCTGTTTTTCTCTGGGTCTAATACAGAGTTGGTTTTTCTGGGATCTACCATGTAGAAGTTCTATTACTAGTTTTATACCTCTTGCAGGGAGTATTTCCTACTTCACTAAGAAACTTCTTTCTAGTGCGCCAGAGACATTCTTCTCTTATTACTGCTGAACTTAGAATCCACCCTTCTGGTCGGCTTTCCCCTCTTATATTTGTCCGGTTCCATTTAAGGAGTTCAACCGGGCTTAAGCTACTGCCTTTCTGTGGCCATTCCTCTGACATTAAGGCCCCTCCACAGACCCAACAATTGGTTACATTTAGTTCCTTACTTAGTCTTTTCCCCAATTCCGCAAACAGATTTTTTTTCAAATCTCGAGATATCAATTTCTTCTTCTAATTGCTGTTTAAGTTTTGTGTATAAATCTTGGCGTGGGGTTAACACAGAATTAGATTGCTGTGTTACCTTAGCCTTTCCATTTACTACTTGTTCTTTTACCAAATCTTGGACCTTACCTTTAAAGGAAAATGTGAAACAAACTCATCTTTCCTCTTTTTGGACATTCATTTTTCTTAAGTTTTCTGCAAGCCAGTATTTTTCCCGTTCTGTGTACAGGTACTTAGTTTGGAAGGGTTATAACAGTGACTGTTAACGTGGGTGTGCGTAATAAAAAAGGAGCTTCTGTTTCTTCCCATGTAAAGTTTCCGGTAGCACTTATGACATGATTTTGCTGGTATCCCGAAAGATGAGAAACAAAAAACAAGAAGGAGGAGTAATAGAGGTCCGATACGGCTTATACCCCCACCTCCCATGCCTATGGGGTTGCTACCCACAGCAGGTGTATATGATCTTCTTGGCGGCGAGTTATAGTTGCCAATCCGGTCTTGCCCTCTATTTCCTTGTTACCTCTTTTGCTCTTTTCCAGGCAAATCAATTGTTAATTTTTTTCACCGTTCCTCAGGCACCTCCCACTTAACAGGCACTAGTAATTCCCATCTATAAGGCAAAGTTATAATCTTAGGGAATAAGTCTGTTATTTAACACCCCATACAATGGGGGTGCTGTTTGTGTGATTTGCAGTACTAATTTTACAATTTATGTATTTACATTTAACCCAGCCAGCATGATAGAGGCTGTGATATCTCGAGATTAGGATACAGTCTATTAAAACATGAGGACTTTTTGCAGTTGGATTATTCAATACCACCCAGTCCTCGTTTAAGAGTTAATTTGATATCACCCGGCTTAGATGTTATAGTCCATTCCTTCGGTTCTTCTACTGGTCTTTTTATTCTGCTGGCGTAGATCCACCCTCTTTGCCTGGTTCGGATCGCTGCCTCAGTCATCAGTAGCACCTGAAAAGGACCCTCCCATTGTGGAGTTAAAGATTGCTCTTTCTATGTTTTTACTAGTACCCATTCCCCTGGATGGATATTATGGATTTTAAAGTCTAAAGGTATGGTTTGAGGGATTATCCCTCTCAACCTCAAATTTTCTAGTGTTTTTTTTTGTTTGTTTGTTTGTTTTTTTTTTTAATGCATGTATTACTCTATATCCATATTTAGAACCAGCAAAAAAATAAACACTATCTTGCCTCGATATGGCTTGCAGGACTTCACAAGCACCCACAGCTCTGCTGTTTGAGAGGCAATGTCTTACTCAATGCATCTTTTAAATTTTTACTCTTCTACTACTTTTGAAGACTCACCACCAAACACATTTCCTCCTTCAGGCCAGGGAGTGCCCCGCAAATCTTCCCCAGCTCGGGTCTGGAGATTTATCACTTGAATGCTGCACAGTCATGGGTTCTCCTCAACCCCCTCAAGGAGGCTGAGTCAAACCCCCTCCTTTTCCAATTTTAAATCTTCTTGTTCTAATAAATAAGATTCACAATACAATAACTACACTGGTCGTTTATTTAGATGCTCTTTGAGTCAATAAATCTTATTTTCTTATTGTCAGCCTTCGGGCCTCATTTACTCTCAGAGCCCTGGCTGCACAACTTTGCAGATAATGCGGCAGCCTCTGGCTACATTCTGAGACAATGAATAGCCTCCAGCCACTGGATCTGGTAACTTACAAAAATTAGCAACAGGCTGCCGTGTTCTCCAAAAGTGGTTGCCAAATTTTTAAAGCATGGGAGAACAACACTTTTTGCAAAAGCTGCTTGCAAACTAACAGTATACTTTACAGAATTGGCTCCAGGATTTTAACCTGCCTATTTTGGCTTTCTATGACAACAAACCATGCAGAGAGGACAGAGACACTTTGTCCACACCTTCTCCTCAGCAGTTCTAAATCTCTTCTCCATAGCAGTCAATTTGCCTCTTCTCTAAGGCAACCCGTCTGGCCGCCTGAAGGCCACAAAAAAACCCAACTAACCAACTAACCAAACAAACAAAAAAAAACTTAGAAGCACTTGAGCAAAACTCTGTTCAAAAAAAAAACCTCAACCACTCAGAGTTACTCAGGCAGGAGGCCTCAACTCTGAAACAGTTAATTATAAAATTTGGTGCATCTTTTATACAAATCAAGTTTTGAGGGTGCTTCACAATAACATTTTAGTGGTTACTTTAAATAGAGAATTGCCAATTATACTATTATCATTGACTTATTCTCATTATCTATTATGCCATTTTTCTTGAGGCTGCCCACACTTTTGGGTTTATTTCAGCACAACCTCTCAGGCAAAGATACCACAGTGTTAGCTTTTGTAGTTCTTTACAATATTAATGTGCATTCTCACTTGAGCCATCAAATTTCTTTCTAGTAAATTACAATTGCAATTAAGAACAAACAGAAATTTATGTATTTTAAACTTATTCTTTACATCTACTAATAGTGGCTGAATTTAATAATAAGGAGCATACTTTATTTTCTTCACTCGCCCCTTGAATAACCAAAGATCTCGTTGACAAAACTGTGTCCCTGAGGGACAAAACTTAAAGTGAATTAAGAGCTTTTGCACCTCTTCTCGACCTAGGCCTACCTCAAAGGCTATTAAGGGCTCCTGTGTGGAGCATCTCCAGTACAATGGGTGCTCCTGACTTTTTAACCATTTATTCTTATTAATTGCTGGATTTTTTTTTTTTCCCCTGAAGATTCAGTTGTTTCTACAGGCATTCCTGTTTTCAGCGTCTCTCTGCCTTTGCCTTTCCTTTATCTTTTCTTACATACATTTGCTGCATCCTTCCAACCAGTCCACTCAGGGGCTCATTCTGCCCTTCCTCCAGCCCCCACCCCCACTACTGCCTGGGGTGCTCATTCTTTCACAAACTCATTCCTGTAACTCAAACAAAACTCTTAACAGATAATCCTAGTCCTTCCATGTACAACTTGCACTCTCCAGATGTTTTCCTAGCCTTGTCCAAACGCAGCCCTCCCCTCCTTCCAGCGCTCCCAGCAGGCACGGCCAGCAGCACCCCAGGTGATCGGGGTGTCCTGCAGCCTCAGAGAGGCCGGGAGGCCACAGCCGCCCTTGCCCCCGGGGGGGTGGCAGGGTCAGGGACTGCCCAGTGCTGGGCTCGCAGCTGTCCCACAGCTCCAGCTCGGCTCCGCAACTCCCCACAGGCCCCCAGCCCGTGCTTCCAGCCCTGCACCTCTGCGCTTGCTCCTGCCGCTCCGAAAGCGGAGGATACCGGCGACTGCAGCTGGCCCTGGGTCAGCTGTCAAAATTTCGGGCAAGATGGGGGAAGGTGCTGAAAAACATCTCAATTCTTTTTCTTTCTCCTCTCTTCCTTCTTCCTCTTACTTTCTTTTTACTTTATTTACTTGCATGCTCACTCTTTTTACTACAACATTTTACACAACCATATTTCAGCAGTTACATACAGGAGTAAGTCACTCTTTAGTTCCCCATATAAAAAATTGACCTGGGTTCAAACTTTATTTACTTCCAGTGTCATCACTATCTATCGGAATTGTTTCATATTTTAGCATCTTAGAATCTGTTAACCATTTTTCTGCTTTTTGATTTAGCACATTTCGGACTGCATGAGGTGTACACACAATTAGTTTACTGCCAAAAGTAAGTTTACGGCTCTCTTCTACCAGAATAGCCGTAGCTGCTATAGCTTGAATACATATTGGCCAGCCATGGCTCACTGGATCCAGCAATTTAGACAAATAAGCCACTGGCCTTTTCACTCTTGCTCATTCCTGGGCCAAAACTCCATTGAGCTACTCCACTTTCCACATTCACATACAGATGAAAGGGTTTTTCTAGTGAGGGTAAGCTTAAAGCTGGTACTGAGGCTAATTTTAACTTCAATTCTTCCAATTTATTGTCATTTTCTCTGGTCCACTTCATATTGTCCCCCTCTGTTAATTTTTATATAGAAATTTTACTGTCTACGAATACCCTTCGGTCCATAATCTGCAATATCCCAACAATCCAAGCAGGTTTTTTTTTAACTTACTTCTTTGAAGAAGGAGGGGGAAGGGACAAAATCCCTGCAATCTTTTCAGGATTTAAGTTTTCGGTTACCTTTACTTATTAAGTGACCAAGATACTTTACTTCTGATTCTGTAAACTATAGTTTCCTTTTTTAAAAAAATTCCTGACTTCTGAAGAAGTCAAAGGAACATTTACAAATCCCGTTCCCCCTTGGGCCCCTCCCATCGTTACTTTCAGGCACGGGGGGCCACAGCCAGTGTGGTATTATACGGGGATGTCAATGCTTCTAGGGGGTCCCAGCCCTTTTCTTTCTTTTTCTTTTGCTCGTTTTGTCTCTGGGGTCTCTGATATCTTAAAAACTTTTAATCCTGGTAGTTCTATATCTCCTGTCCAACAAGAGGCATATTCCTTTTCTTCCAAATCGCACAGTTCCTTTGAATTCACAAATGCATTTAAAGTTTGACAAATCCAAGCTTCAGAAGACCCGTACCTAGGCCAGTAGACCTGATCGGGTCTTATTTCTTTTTTTGTCCATTCTATCATACAATACCGAATCATCTTTATTTTATCCTTTTCTTTTGTACAGGGATCGCTATCCCAGTTAGCTACCTTAACTCCCAGAGGACTTTCTTGGGGTATATCTGCTGGCACCTTTTTACTCCTTTTTTTCCCTTGAACTCAACTTACTGGTTCTTTGTCCCATTATTTACTAAGTATCTCAAACTGGTACCTGTTCCCCCGTTATTTGCTCTAACCTGCCCCTCTGGCAACTGAAACACCTCCTCCCCTCATAGCACAGAAAACTTTTTTCCTTTTATCATATACTAATATAATGTAATCCACCTCCCTCCAGATATTAAAGTCAGATTTTAAATTAGCAATCTATATTACATATATTTCCATTCACTCTTACTCACTCACTTTTATTTCTTTAATATGTCTCATTCATTCTCACTCACAACAAGAAAACACAATGATAAGGTATCTTGATTTTTAAAATCACTTGTTAGTATTCACCCACGGGTATTATTTTCAAATAAAATGGTAAAATTCCAAATGTTGTTGGCCAACCCCAGATTCTCTTGGGTATAGTATCCCACACTTCCCGCCTAGAGTAATTTTTCTAGCCTCTGTGTGTTCCAACCCTCAATCCGGCAACTTTTCTGGGATCGGGGATCCTCACTTTCGTCCCCTGTTTCCTAGTGGATTGTGCCAGGAAACCCCTTTGCTCCCTTTTTCCTGAGGGTCCCACCCCCTTCCTTGGGACCCAGTCCCAGTTACCCTGGGGGACTCTTTCACTCCTTTTATCTTTTGCTTCGTCTCCTCGCTGGCCGCCTTTCTCGCGAAAAGTCGGAACCGCAGCTCTCAGAGACTCCGCACTCACTTCGCAGGTCTGGGGTAACCAGCCCGCGTCTCATTCACACACCAGTCACCCCCGTATCCGCCCCCCTGGAAATACTTACAGCCCTTTTCTTGTCCGGGTCTTCGTGCACGAGAATTGTGGGGCTAGTTGCCGCGGTTTCTTAGGGAGCCTCTTTTTCCCTTTTTTTTTTTTTTGCTTTATTTGTCCCTTTCTTGTCCCACGGGCTGTCAACCTGCAACCGCCGATTCACACCAGAAGAAACGGAGCGGGCCGCCGAACTCGGCGGGGCGCGCCTCCCCCGCTCGGGATCTCTCAGGGTCTCGGAGGCGAGGTGTTAATCCCGGACGAAGTCCCCAATTGTGAAAAACAAGGTTCACTCTCCTGTTAGGATTGAAAAGTTTAATAAAGGACAATAAGGGACAAAGATAATAAAGCAAAAGTCACAGCACTGGGTGCTTTGGCACTCTGCCAAGAGCACACCTGCTATCTTGGAGACACCCTTTACATACACCTGGAGTATTCCATATTCATAAACAATTATACATATTTAAAACCCTTTCCAGGAACAGTTCAAAATGGAATGCAGTTTTCCCATTTTGTCGGTAGTTCCCGGAATCAGCAGATCGCTGTGGGGATAAGCCTTCTGGCGTCGCATATTCAAACCTTTTTCAGGAAACGTTCAAAATGGAATGCAGTTCTCCCAGCTCGGTTCGCCCGGCTTGGTAGTTCCCAGAGATCGCTGTGGGGATATCTTATCTGTTGCTGATAGTTGGTAGCAGGAGCCCAAATAGTTCATAAGCATAGCTATTTCTAAGTTTTTGGTTGTATGAAAAAGTATTTAAAAAACCACATCTTCACAACAAAACTACCTTATATAGCATCTGTTTTGTAATAAAGCTATTTCACATATAGCATCTATTTGTGACAAAACTACTGTTTAAAAGGCTACTTTTAACATCACTTATTTTAACATTTGCAGAAAGCCAATATTATAGCATCTATTTATCACACCGGGATCACTCTCTGGTCAATCCCCGTAGCTCCCAAAGTGTAGCCTCAGCGGACGGCGGGCCTGGCATATGCCCCGTGCCCAGGCGCGGATGCGGAATCCCACTGCTTAGCAGATCGCTGATCTTTCACCCCCCCGGCTCGCTACCGCCGGTGCTTTTCCGCTCTCGCCCCTCGTGCCATAGATAAGGACCCCCTCGTCTTGGTCAGAGTCCCGGTTCGGGCGCCAGATGTTAAGGGGGGGCGAGGGAAGCAAGACCCCAACTCAATATGAGTGATAAGCAAGCTTCTACTTTATTAGTTTCGGATAGCTCTTTTATACTAAGTACAGCGAGGCTATTTTTAGCCAGTTTCCCTTTTCTCATAACACAGCAGTGTTTGTTCCCTCTGGCTACAGGCCAGGGACTTTCTGCACACTCTCAAGGTCGAACCATTCTCCCACACCCCCACCTTCCAGCAGGCGAGCTGGAACAAAAGGAAATTCCCGCCTTTCCGCACGGTTTAAATATGTAAATTGTGAGAAGCGTCATTAGTCTAAAAGACTGTCCATCAACTCAGGTTCAGCCCACTACAATCCCCTTTTTTGTCTCTTACCTGTAGTGGTGAGTTGGCCCTCCTCTGGTTGTACGCATCTGAGCTCTTCAATAGTTTTTTTTTAAAGAATCTTTCTGCTCTTAATCTCTGAAAAATAGGAACAACAAGAATAAGAGTCTTAGCACTAGAAATCTATCCTTAACACTAAGCAGATTGCCACAAGGCACAGTACCAACACTAAAAAATAATTTATATGCAACTCAAGAGATTATTATCATGACAAGGCATTTCAATAAATTCCAGAATAGAATAAAAGGCCAACTATTTTTGGTAATCAGCAAGTCTTTAAGAAGGTTTTCCGCTGCATATTACACTTCTTGGGCTAAAGACATCAAAATATAAGCTTACAAAAATCTCAGAATCACAGCACATAATGGTTGAGGTTGGAAGAGACCTCTGAAGGTCATCTAGTCCAACACCCCTGCTCAAGCAGGGCCACCTAGAGACAGTTGCCCAAGTTCATGTCCATAAGGCTTTTTCGCATCTCCAAATAAGTAGATTACACAAGCTCTCTGGGCAACCTGTTCCAGAGCTCAGTCACCCTCACAGTAAAAAAAGTGTTTCCTGATGTTCAGATGGAACCTTCTGTGTTTCAGCTTGTGCCCATTGCCTCTTGTCCTATCAATGGGCACTGCTGAAAAGAGCCTGGCTCCATCATGTTTTCACCTTCCCTCCAGGTATTTATATACATTGATGAGTTCCCTCCTGAACTTTCTCTTCTCTAGGCTAAACAGTCCCAGCTTTCTCATCCTTTCCTCATAGGAGAAATACTCCAGTCTCTTAATCATCTTTGTGGCCCTTCATTGGAGTATCCAGTAGCTCCATATCTCTCATGTGCTGAGGAGCCCATAACTGGACACAGGACTCCAGATGTGGCCTCACCAGTGCTGAATAAAGAAGGATCACCTCCCTTGACCTGCTGGCAACATTCCTTCTAATGCAGCCCAGGATACGATTTACCCTTTTTGCTGCCACCAGGTGCTCACCAAGCCACTCTATCAGGAAGATCACTCTCCTCAGAGAGACTGGGTGAAGAAAATAAAATGAAAAACTCATGGGTTGAGATAAAGTCAGTCTAATAAGAAAAGCAAAGGCCACACATGGAAGCAAAGAAAACAAAGAAAAAAGAAAATTTTCTCTTCTTCCCACCAGCAGGCGATGTCCAGCCACTTCCTGGGAAGTAGGGCCTCAGTATGCATAGTGGTTGCTTCAGAAGACAAACACCTCACTAACAAATTCCCCCTCCTCCTCTATTCTCTTATCTTTTATTTCTGAACACCACCTCGTATGGTATGGAATATCTCTTTGGTCAATTGGGGTCAGCTGTCCTATGTCCCCTCGCAACCTCTTGCCCACTCCCAGACTACTGGCATTTGAGGGTGGGGGGTTTGGAGAGACAGCCTTGTTGCTGTGGGAGCACTGCTCAGCAGTAACCAAAACATTGGTGTGTTATCAACATCTTTTGAGTGACAAATGCAAAGCACAGAACTGTGAGGGCTGCTATGTAGAAAGTGAACTCCATCCCAGCCAGACCCAATACAGGCATATTGCTGGCTCATGTTCAACCTGGTGTCCACCAGGACCCCCAGGCCCTTTTCTGCCAAACTGCTTTCCAGTATGTTGGCCCCCAGCATGTACTGGTGCATGGGGTTGTTTCTTCCCAGGTGCAGGACTTTGCTCTTCCCCTGTTGAACTGCATGAGGTTCCTGTCAGCCCATTTCTCCACCTTGTTAAAGTCCCTCTGGATGACAGCACAACCCTCTGGCATATCGGCCACTTTTGTGCCATCAGCAAACTTGCTGAGGGTACACTCTGCCCCATCATCCTGATCATTAATGAAGATGTTGAACAGGACTGAACCCAGTATTAATGCCTGGGGTACACAGCTAATGGCTGGTGTCCAACTGCACTTTGTGCCACTGATCACCACCCTCTGGGCCCAGCCATTCAGCCAGTTTTCAATCCACCTCACTGTCTGCTCATCCAGCCCATACAGTTTCTCTACAAGATCCATACAGGATCTTGTGGGAGACAGTGTCAAAGGCCTTATTCAAGTCAAGGTAGTCAATATCCACTGCTCACCCTTCATCTACCAGGCCAGTCATTTCATCACAGAAGTTTATGAAGTTGGTCAAGCATGACTTCCCCTTGGTGAAGCCATGCTGACAAATCCTGATGATCTTCTTGTCCTTCATGTGCCTGGAATTGGTTTCCAGGATTAGCTGCTCCATTACCTTCACAGGGATCAAGGTGAGGCTGACCAGTCCATAGTTCCCTGGGTCCTCCTTCCTGCCCTTCTTGGAGATAAGCGGGACATTTGTTTTCCTCCAGTTCTCAGGTATTTCTCCCAGTCACCATGATTAGTCAAAGATTTTCAAGAGTGGTCTTGTAACGACATCATCCGGGTCCCTCAACCCTCTTGTGTGCATGCCATTGATGCCCATGGACTTATTTATGTCCAGTATGCTTAAGTAGTCTCTGACCTCCTCCTCTTCCACCCAGGGTACACCTTCCTTGCTCCAGATTTGCCCCCTGGTCTCTGAGAAATGGGATTCCTGAAGTCTGATCTTTCTGTAAAAGACTAAGGGAAACAAGGCCTTCAGTATCTCCACCTTTCTCATGTCCTTTGTCACTTGGTCCCCTGCCCCATTAAGCAGTGGACCCATATTTTCCCTAGTCTTCCTTTTGCCACTTAGGTTCTTTGTGAACCCCTTCTTTTTGCCTTTGTCATCCATTGCCAGGTTCAATTCCATTTGGACTTTGGCTTTTCTGTCCTCATTCCCGGATGCTCAGACAATCTCTATGTATTCCTCCCAAGGTACCTGTCTCTTCTTTGACCTTCTGTATATTTTGTTTCTGTGTTTAAGTTTTCTCAGGAGCTCCTCATTCATCCATAAAGTCTTCCTGGAATTTTTGCCTGACTTCATATTCATTGGGATGAAGCTCTTTTGACCTTGTACAAAACAATCAGTATCAACCAACTTTCTTGGCCCCTGTTTCCTTCCATATTACATGGGACTCTACAAAGCAGATCCCTGAAGAGGCCATAGTCTTCTGTCATGAAGTCCAGTCTTGTAATCTTGTTTTTTACCCTCCTCTGTCCTGAATTCTACCATCTCATGATCACTTCAGCTATGGCTGTCTTTAACCTTCACATCCTCCACAAGTCCCTCCTTGTTTTTGAGTATGAGATATAGCAGAGCACCCCTCATTGTTTCCTCTATCATTGGAGTCAGGAAGTGTTGAGCTTTTGATGGGAAGCCCTTCCTTCACGGACCAGAGCAAAAGAGAGCAGAGGAGGCTGCTGTTCTGCTAAGTTCTTTATTTCATAGTCTCATAGCTTCTTGAAGGCAGAGTTCAAAGGGGGTTACATGGTAAAGCCAAACAGCAACAGCAGCAGCAGCTAAAAGCAGCAGGCAGCAAACAGTTTCTTCTTCTAATTTCTTCTAACTATCTAACTACTACCTAACTCTTACAGAAGTGTGGATTATTTTTGTTAATTAACCAATGAAATTAACACACGATTCTAGTTTTCCTTTTCTTAACCTATCCTGGTTCAATTCTAACAATCGTAAGCATTACATAGGTATTACACAGATTTGCGTATACAGTTTCTATCAGCTCTTATTGTTTATGTGAGCACTATATCTAAAAAATGTGAACAATTTCATTCTATCTATATTTTGTCTAAAATATCTAAAAAATGTGAACAATATAGTTCTATCCATATTTTGTCTAAAATAAAGAACTCTATGTAAGAATAACACTGCTACAGCAAAAGGAACTATGCTCAAGGTCTCTGCTGCAGCTTTTCAATGCCTAAGGCTCTTAGCATGTATTTCTACTAGAAGTTAAAAAATCTATATTTCTCTTTCACTTTGGTATGACTTCATGTATCTCAGCTTGTCCAAAGGCTTCAATTCAACTCCTGTACTTTGGCTTTCCTCTGGGCCTGGGTCCAGACAAGCTTTCACTCCAACAAGGAAGTTGTCATTGATACACTCCAGGAACCTCCTGGATTCATTATGTCCTGTTGTATTGTCCCTCCAGCAGATATTGGGGTAAGCTGCAAGAATCTTCATAAAAGATGTAGGTGGAAAGAAAAAACTATGCTTACTCTATTTACACTAAGGTTCTATCAAAGGCTGTCTCTCCCTAATACACCTTACTTCTGTTTCCTTTCTGGCAAAATGGCAGCTCGGTTTTCAAAACTGTTGTCTTCCTCAGGTATTGTGTATCTTAGCTTCTAAGTTAGTTTCCTCTTTACAGTTTTCTTGGGGTTCTAGATTGCTTTAATCCCTCATCCTGAAACTATTTTTATTCTTCCCTTAAGCAGGAGAAAGTCTGGCTACCCTCTTATTTAGAATACAAGTGTTTTCCCTTCCATAAGTACATAAATACCTATTAATTTAAGCCACCTCTCTTCCACTTGACTGTTTAGTTAACATCTCTGAAGTTGTCAGAGCCAAATGCTCTTTGATCAAGTTATTTTAGATATTGCACATGATTATATGATTCCTCTGATCCTTCTTCCACTGTGTGGGTGTGCCATTCTGTCACAGAAGTGTAAATTTCTCATTCTTTATTTTGGTAGTTTCTTGGCATTTATTAGTCAGGAACATATCTTTCCCTGAACTTAACGTATTCTGTCAGTCTAAACATTAAAAATATTTGAGATACAGACATCTAAACAGTCTAGTTATATGTAGTTTGATTATTTACTGTTGTGTCTCTTCTAAATTATTTTGAGGTGGCTGATTCACATCTTCCTCTTAGACAAATTGTAACAATTATATGAACTGCATTTGGGGGAAAAAAAAAGAAAAAAGGTCACGATACCGTACCTGGCTGGGATGAATATGATATTGGACAAGTCACAAACTTTGAATCAGTCTAAACATCAGGATTTGACATTCTAACCACTCAGTCCTCTTACAGCATGCTTCCAATACAGGTCACATCTATATATAGAAAAGGAAGAGAAAATGTGGAGAGGATTTATTGTATTGTTAGTTCTGTGCTTTCTCAAGACCTCATATGGAAATTCTGTAGAAAGGCAGGACAAGGAGTCAAAGTTATGGAAAAAGACAACCCATCCTTGGATCCTGTTCTTCTATTGCCTGTATAATTCAGGAACAAAGGGAGAAAAGCACTTGGAGAGTAGACAGTTCTTTTGGGAGGTAATGAGGAAGAAAAAAATGGCCATCATAGGCAGAAAACCCCCTCACCCTAATGTGTTGCAGTGTTCCAGTGAGACATGTCTGAAGAGACTTTTTTTCTATAATGTGTTCATGAGTTTACTGTTCTGAAACTTGAAAGATAATTACAAATTTCAGTTTTATCTATAGCACCTGCTCAGCTTGTAGAAGTAAGACTACTGATCTCATGTTCTGTGTGACTTTCTCAAGCTTAAATAGTAACATATCTGAATGCTCTTATTTTCAGAGTACATACAGACCATAATGATGATGGAAGAATTAGTTCAACATGTTGTCATGACAGCCATTCAGGAGGTATGTTAGAGTTTCCGGTGTGTAGAAATTAAGCCTTTCAGTGTTGCAAAAACCCATACTTTTTACCACTGTGATGAAAAAGGGGCAGAGTTTGCAATTTGTGCCGGTTTGGCCAAAATCTAGTAATATAGATTATAGATTTTAGAGAGAAAACCAGGTTACAACCACCCTTCCCCCCACCAGGTTCGGGAAAAAAAGGAAATTTTTCCTCAAAGGAAAGTGAAAGAGATAAAAACTATTTATTTTAACAAACACACAGGAAAAGGATAATGATGCTAAATAATGAAATTAAATCTCTCGCTATAGAGAGAAACCTGGGAAGATTGCAGAGTCCTTCTGTAGGTGTGGTCTCTCTCCTCCTCGGAGCTGGTCCCCGAGGGGCCCACCCCCCGGGCCTCGGGGAGGAAATTCTCCTGAATGTGTTCTGATGTTGTTGAAACAGTCTAGAAGAAAAGAAGGGAAAAACCAAAGTCCCAGGAAACAAAAGTTCAACTCTCTGTCTCACGCCGAGAGGGGAAAAGGGAAAAAAAAAAAACCAGCTGGCTGAAGGAAAGCGAGCAGGGTGCTCCCTCTGTGTTCCTGCAGCCAGAGAACGCAGAGGAGTGTATCTCTGTGTCCTTGAGAAACTGTTTTGAGAAGTTCATTTGGTTTTTTTTTCTCAAGCTCAGTTTAAAGGCACAGAAAAGGCACAAAATTACTTTTTGGGCATAGAGCATGATAGGGGATACACATGATAGAGTCACCCCAAGACACAATTTTAGTAGAAACATTTTCCTTTTTTGAGTTAGAAAAACAAATCAAGCAAGCCTTCTTCATGTCAAAGAACTTTGGTTGCATGCTGTTATGAATGAAAGGGGAGAGTTTAGACAAGTCCCTGCCTTGCCCAGGTTTCTGGCAGTAGGCAGCAGCTTTATTGAGGTGGCCAGCACCCCAAAAACCCACTCTTGCTCACAAGTTCTTAATAATGACCTATCAGGTCTATTACAACATGAATTATTTATTGAATAGACACAAGGGAAAACAGACATAAGACTTTAACAGGCTTCTCATTACACAGGATAAACAAAAGAAACACTACTAATAGATTCATAAGACAGCGCACGATAATAAAGGTACCTATATTACAGGTAGTGAAGAAATAGTATAGATTAGGAGCCAATGTCACCAATGAATGATAGTTGTGTGCAGAAGCCTCCTTTCACTCAACTTCTAGAAGAGTAACTCGATGTCTATGCTGCGACCTCGAGGAGAACTCCTCACACACTCAGTGTGTGTAAGAGATTTCTGATTTTATGAAAATTATAGTGGTCTTTTATAGTTTGTAAAAGTGCTGTGTCTGTCAGTCACGAATTTTTGCTTATCTTTTTCCATGCATTCAAGGCAGGATGTTTATTGCTGGCTAAGGATGTTTTCAGACGAGATAATTCACCACAAGGCAAACCATTCTGGCCCGGCTTAGCCATATGGGGGGAAGCAGATAAGCTTCTGCTGTGTCAGGGGTGAGAGGTCCTGTCACACATGCTCCACTTCTCTAGAAGTTTAAATCTTATCAACTGTGGTGGGTTGACCTTGGCTAGCCTCCTGATGCCCACCAAGCCACTCTATTACTCCCCATCCTCAATATGACAGGGAAAAAATACAATGGAAAAGCTCATGGGTCAAGAAAAGGACAGGGAAATCACTCACCAAATACCATCATGAGCAAAACAGACTCGACTTGGGGAAATGAGAAATAAGAACAAATCTAAAAACACCTTCACCCTACCTCTCCTTTCTTCCTGGACTCAATTTCACTCCAAACTTCTCTACCCCCTTGCCCCCCGAGCAGTGCAGGGGGATGGGAAATAAGGAGTTGCAGTCAGGTCATAGCTATTCACCTCTGCCACTCCTTCCTCCTCACACTCTTCCCTTGATCTAGTGTGGGGTCCTATCAGCATGGATCCTTCCCACAGGATGGAGTTCTTCAAGAGCTCCTCCAGCATGGGTCCCTTCCACAGGGTAGAGTCCTTCAGGAATGGACTGCTCCAGCATAGGTTCCCCATGGAGTCACAGGTCCTGCTAGAAACCATCATCACTGATTGGCTCAGATTTGGTCAGCAGTGGGTCTGTCTCGGAGCTGTCTGGAACTGGCTCTGTCCAACATGAGGACAGCTTCTGGTGTCTTTTCACAGAAGCCGCCTCTGCAGCCCCTCCACTACCAAAACCTTGCCACACAAACCCAATACATTGACTTAAAGAATGTTTTGATAATGGGCTTTCCTATGTAGTTCCTGAAGTGTGTTATACTGCTTTTATATAAGTAACCAAATACTGTAGAATATTTTCAAAGAGTCATAGAATATCTCAAGTTGGAAGGGACCCATAAGGATCAAGTCCAACTCCCTGCTTCTTTCAGGACTCCCTAAAACTAAACCATATGACTAAGAGCATTGTCCAGATGTTCCTTGAAATCTGGCAGGTTTGGTGCTGTGACCACCTTCCTGGGGATCCTGTTCCAGTGACCAACCATGCTCTCATTGAACAACCTTTTCCTAATATTCAGTTTGAACTTCCTGTGACGCAGCTTCATTCCATTTCCTGTGTCCTATCGCTGGTCACCAGAGAGAGGAGATCAGCACCTCCCTCTCTGCTGGCCCCCTTGAGGAAGCTGCAGATTGCAATGAGGTCACCCCTCAGCCTTCTCTTCTCCAAGCTGAACAAACCAGGTGACTTCAGCTGCTCCCCATAAGTTCAACAATGCAGATGAAAACACAAAATAAGAAAACTCCAGAATAATGTTAGTGAGCACTCTGTTGCCATGAGTAACTTCTCATGTGCTCAGTCAGACTTCATGATGGAGATTTACTGCAGGGGAATAGTTAAAAGGAATAGTTTACTGTACTTTCTGACAAGAAAGTGTGGCAAGTGTCCAGAAGAAAATAACAGTTCTTAAATCTTTGTCAATATGCTTTTCCTTCCCAGGTCTTCACTGGTATTCAAATTGCTTCTGAATGCGAGCAAGAAATTATAAATTTCATATGAGCCATGTTGGTTCTCTTCTGCTGGGGTTTTGGGAGTTCCCCTTCCGTTTTCTTTTTTTTTCTTGAGGAATTTTTCCCATATATGTTGCCGGCGCGACAAATTGCTGGGTGCTTGGGAGAAACAAAAGACCTGGCCACAGGGGGAGGGGTCCAACGGACTACTCTCTTTCACCTGGGCTTGTGGGCCGGTGTTCTTGGCGTTCAGATGGAGAGAGGCTGCCATCATGGTGGAGGGAATTCGTCAGCACTGCAGGCTTCTGTTTTTTCGGCTGCCTTCCTTCTACCGGAGAAACCCCGGGATTCCCAAGCCCACCTTTCCCTGCCCCGCTGGGAGCCGGGCTGCGGCCGCCCTGCCCCCGTTGTTGCTTTGAGCCTTCGCTACACTGTTGCCCCCGCACACCCTGCCCGCTGAGACCTCCTGGGGTTCTCGCTGCAGCTCTGGAGTTTGATACATCTCGTCTGCCACCCGGGATTTGTGCTCGTCCCTGCTGTTCCAGCCTGCTGTTCCCGAGCGTCCAGCTGGACACCGGGATCAGCTGCCCAGGGGGTTTGTGAAGCTTTTTGTCCATCCCTCCCCATCTCGGCCAAGCTGCCATTACCGCGTGCTGGCCAAGCTCGCTCCAGAGCGCCCCCTGCAGCTGCGGGGGAGCCATGGCACATGCCCTGCTCACCGGGAGCCGCCGGCGCCCCTGCCGGCTGTGACCGGAACTGCACCAAAGGGGAAAGTGCCTGACAGCCGAGAAGGCTATCACTGGGTTTGTGGTTCTGTTTCCTGTTACTGCCATAGTTATTGTTGTTTGTTTGCCTTGTCATATATACATACATACATACATACATACATATATATATATATAAGAGAAGAACTGTTATTCTTATTCCTCATATCTTTGCCTGAAAGCCCCCTTAAATTCAAAATTATAATAATTCGGAGGGAAGGGGGGTGCATTTTCCATTTCAAGGGAGGCTTCTGTCTTCCTTGGCAGACACCTGTCTTTCAAACCAAGACATCTTCACATGTACTCACTTCTTTTTCTCTGACTCAGAAGAAAATTGTTGTCTGTAGGTATTATTGTTCTCAAGTTCTATCGATTGAAAAGTTCTTATAGAGCTTAGCTGTGCTGAAAAGGTTGATCTTGTCTGTGTTCTGTGTCAGGGAATTGTTTGCCATGTATTCATCGCTGGCTACGTGGTCCCCGCCAGCACTGCATGGGTGGCCCCTGCAGCGTGAGGGCCCTGGCCTCAGAAGGGCCCTGGTGGCCATGCCGGCAGGGCCCTAGCGGCCCTGGCCTTGCAGGGATGGGCCCTGGTGGCCCCTGCTGAGATGGGCCCCTGGTGGCCCCCCCGTGCTGGGGTGGTTCCCCGGCGGCCGCCTCACTGTCCCTCAGGAGAAAAAAAAAGAGAGAACTTCCCATGGTTTTTCCTTTCTTAAATATGTCATCACAGAGGCATTACCAACTTCTCTAATTGGGCTAGTAACCTGCCCATTGTCAGAACCTTCAGTGATTGGCTCTGTGCCGGACATAGTAGAAACTTTGAGTAGCTTTCTCCCTCCCACCAAAAACCAGGCTGTGTTAAACTAACACATTGAGATACAAATGTTTCAAAACCAAAAATAGGAATGTGGGCTGTCAAAATGGGAAAAAATGAAAACAACTGCCGGAGAACAATTTGAGACCTATCTTGCCTGCCACATAATAGCTGCCACCAGTCTAATGCTGCTTCAATGCAGTGTTCTCCAAAGGATAATTTAGCTTTCATGATAGATAATGAATGTACTTTTTCAGAAGAGAATGACTATGTAAGGTAATGTTTTTCATATTTTATATACTATAAGTGAAACACAGGACTCCTTTAACATAAGCACCTTAGTATAAAGTATAGATTAATAAAAGTTGTGTTAGCTGCTATGCTTAACTGCAACTGCTTCTGCAGAACAAGCTGCTTTTGCAAGACAAGAAGCCTAGCCCTGGAAGGGGCTATGATGATAAGAGAATGCTAGATGCTATGCTTAACTCTAACTGCTCTCAAAAAAACAAACCTGAGTGGACTAGGATGATAAGAGAAAGGAATGCGAGCTAATGTGTCTGACTAACCGCTTTTTTGCAGAACAAGGGCTTAGCCCCTGTGGGCTAAGTGATAAGAAGGAAGAAGCATGCTTACTGGTGTTTTAATGACAAATGGGAGAGCTGTCACAAAGGGTAGAAAAATGCAATTTTTATATGCAATAGAGAATAGGAACATAATCAGTACACAATCATAGATGAAGTATAACTAATATAACAACTAAGTGTGTAATAGTAAAATTAAGTGTGTATTAGCAAAGTAGGTGTGTGATGAATGTATTAGATAAGAATAGCGTGCCATGTTTGTAACCCTAAGATAAGGAAACCACAAGTTATGTCAGACCCCAACCCTTAAGATTGTAACTTTTAGATAAATGAACAAAACGAGGGCGGATGCCGAACTTGTAAACATATAAATAACCTCTGCAAGATGAGCATGGTGGACATGCACATGGAGGTGTTAACCCCTACATGCTCCCCCCAGCTGGGCCAATAAAGGTGTGCTTTACTTTACAGTACCTTACTGTGGAGTAGATTCCTTTGAATCATAAGTCCAGAATATGTCTTTTTGTAATTCTTTTTTAATGTACCTCATATAAAAATGAAGTAAAAAATGTTACTGTTGAAAAAAAAAAAGCTTTCCTAAGGGTTAAGGTGGACCTACTTTTTCATTGAAACTTATCTTTAATATGCAAATAAATCTTATGTTTCTTTCTAATCCAATGTAATCTAATTGCAGTTGATGAGTAAAGAGTGTCCCGTCTCTCTTGGAAATGATGCATACATTAAACTTGAACGTCAAGTATCTAAGATGAGATGTTTCTTTTCCTCTAATCACAGGGAATCAGTGCCTAATCATTATGGCTTGTTAAACAGTCTACCTTTTCTATTGTGGGAGAGTTTTGTGGAAAATTTGAAAAATGGATACAAAATAAAACTTGACTGTCTTTTAGTTATCTGTGTAGAACTGCATAAATTCTGGTAGATGGAATTAACTTTTATTTCAGCTGTTCATTGTAAACTTAAAAAATGAGATATGATCCTGTCTGTGAAAAGTAGAAGGCCTATCTAAAATTTATTGTGTATTAAAATATATATACATGCATTATGTGCATATTTTATCAGACCAATTTTCTTGTAGATATTTCTTTATTTCCCTGACTACATTCATGCAGAAACTTGGAAGATATGTCTTTTAATTACTATATTGTCCCTTAAAGAGCTGTAACTGAATGTTTCCACACAGCTTATAAGATTCAGTGTCTTTTTCAGATGGATAGGTTTCTCCATGACAGTGTTGATTGTTACCCTTTATTGTACAGTAAGAGTATTTTCCAGTGATTAGACAGCTTTTACTTCATTTGTTTATTCCTTGTATTCTACCTTCCAATCTTTTCCGTCCTTGAAAAGTATATTAAAAACTCAAAACATGTATTCTTTGCATCCATAAAGAAAAGTGGTGTTGATGCCTTTTTTTCAGTGTACAGAGCCAATAGATTCTTCACAGCTAAGATGTTTAGTTTTGGGGAACTGCAGTTTACAGAATAAATGTGATAGCTTCAATGTTTTGTTTCAAGACTTTGTTAGACAAATTAAACAATTATTACACTAGCTACGTTGAGTGCTGGTTTGGACAAATTTGGAGTAAAATATCCTCTGACAGAAGGCAGGTTACAACCACCCCTCCCCCACCAGGTTCGGGGAAAAAAATTTTCCTCGGAGGAAAGTGAAAGAGATAAAAAAACTATTTCTTTAACAAACACACAGGAAAAGGATAATAATGCTAAATAATAAAATCTCTCGCTGTGGAGAGAAAGCTGGGAAGATTTCAGAGTCCTTCTGTAGGTGTGGTCTCTCTCCTCCTCCTCGGAGCTAGTTCGGTGTGGGCCCACCTCCAGGGCCTCAGTGGAAAATTCTCCTGGTGTGTTCTGATGTTGAAACAGTCCAGAAGAGAAGAAGGGAAAAACTGAAGTCCCAGGAAAACAAAGTTCAACTGTCCGTCTCCCTCTGGAGAAAAGGAGCCAAAAGCTGGCTGAAAAGCAAGAAGGATGCTTCCTCCACTCGTGCTGCTGCAGCAGGACGCAGAGGAGTGTGTATCTGTGTCCTTGAACAACTGTTTTGAAAAGTTTGCTTGATTTTTTCTCTCTCCCCCCTCTCGGGCTCAGTTTAAAGGCACAGAAAGGCACAAAATTAATTTCTGGGCATAGAGCAGCAATAGGGGATACACATCATAAAGTCACCCCAGGACATGTTGTTTCATTGTAGAAGAATTGCTTTTCTTTTCCCCCCCAAACTTCAGTAATACATAAATGTAAAAAAAGACTACTATTGATGCCTTAGGTTTTAACTTTTATATTTTTCAAATCCTGTACTGCCTAGTGTGTAACTCTGAAGTTTCTTGTGGCCTGTTAGCTACTGTTCTCATGCTGGTTAGACATAACAAACCTCTCTAGGTTTCCACATCAAGGACACCAGGCCCCAAAATGTGTAAACTAAAAAGCCTCTGAAGGAGGGCAAACTTGGGGTAATTACATCATGAACTGAGGTAATTGGATGATTAACCCTGATATGCAAATGAACCAAACTTAGAAAAGTGTGAAGAACTCATGACCCGAGGTCCATCTTGGGAGCAGCCTCTTGACTCCCCGGGGTGTACCTTGAAGGCCCTTCAAATAAATATCTACCTTTATTCCCTTATTCTTGTCTAGTATGTTTTTAGGTGGCCATCTCAGGCATCACTATCATATAATACATAATTTTGTTATATCATTTATATAGATATATGATTATGAAACTAAAAACAACTGTTGTTTATGATAGTTGAAGAAAACTACAGAAGAATTAAATGAAGCTGTATGTGCTGGTTTGAAGGTAAACCAGTGGGAGGAATTAACCCCACACAAATACCTTGCGAGAGATTTCAAGTTGGAGTTACAATTTAATAAGAAAATTACAATAAAGGCAATAGTACAGAAATACTGGCTTAAACCAACAAAGTCAGAGTACAACCTGACACGCTATTGGTCAGGGTGGTGGTAGCAGTCTGATTAAACGGTGGTTGCAGTCCCATTGGAGTGATGGATGTGGTCTTGTCGAAAGCGGTGGTCCTGTGGAAAGGTCTGGTCCTTGTCTGAATGTCCAGTGGTGTTGGTTGTGTCCCAGTCCCCAAACTCCTAGATTATATACCATCAAAGTCCAGGCAGGTATGTTCAGTACCTCCCCCAGGGCAGGGAGTTTCACAATAGAATTGTCTCGGTTTGAGACGAATTATAAGGAAACGTCTCAAAAGAACGTATCCTCTAATAGAAGGCAGATTTCAGCAGTCTCTCCCCCACCAGGTTCGGAAAGAAATTTTCTCAGAGGAAAGTGAAAAAAACCTATTTATTTAGCAAGCAGGGTGGACGCAGGCACAAAAAGAAAAAAAAAATGAATAATGTTAAATAATAAAACCTCTTGCTGTGGAGAAAACCTGAGTCCTTTCTGTATGTGTGGCTCTGCTCTCTCTGGAGCTGGGGTGCGGCGTGGGCCCCTCCAGGCCGCAGTGTGGGGTCTCCCAGTGATAGTGTTCCGGACTGGAGCTGAACAGTTCCAGGAGAAGGAGAAGAAACCAAGGTCCCAAGAAAACTACTTGCTCCAGCTAACGAACAAGAAGCTAGCTAAAAAGCAAGAGAATGCAGATCTCTTCCCTGCTGCAGAGCCGAGAGCTGGGGAGCACGTGAGCGAGTTATCTGTGTTTTTGAACACAGGCCGCCGAAAGAATTCCACCAGCTTCGCCCCCCCCTTAAAGGTACAGAACTCATGTTTGGCATAGAGCAGGCGATGGGGGATACAGCATCATAAAGTCACCCCAAGACAGGAATGATGTAATCCTATGAGTCATAGGATATTTGGGGGAGTCCTTGATGGCCCATTGGCAGAGATGACCCCCCTTAGGCTGGGTGTAGTTGTGACATGAAGACAAAGAGAATACTACATCCAGCTCACAGCTGTTACAAACAACCCACCATTAACAGTTCAACAGGATATAATGTAGATGGGTGTGGAATACATAGTTTGGCTACACCCATACTGGTACTCTTTCTCCTTGTCTTGGGGTGACTGTATGATGTTGTATCCCCTATCGCTGCTCTATCGCCCAGAAATTAACTTCGTGCCTTTCTGTGCCTTTAAACTGAGCCTGAAAGGGGAGAAAGGGAAAAAAAAACCAGCGAACTTTTCAAAGCAGTGTTCAAGGACACAGATATACACTCCTCTGTTTTCTGCTCTGGCAGCAAGGGGGGAGGAAACACCCTTCATGCTTTCAGCCAGTTTTCGGCTCCTTTTTCTCCAGAGAGAGACGGACAGTTGAACTTTGTTTTCCTGGGACTTTGGTTTTTCCCTTCTTCTCTTCTTTCAACAACATCAGAACACACCAGGAGAACTTTCCACCAAGGCCCGGAGGTGGGCCCACACCAACCCAGCTCCGAGGAGGCGAGAGACCACACCTACAGAAGGACTCTGAAATCTTCCCAGCTTTCTCTCCACAGCGAGAGATTTTATTATTTAGCATTATTATTCTTTTCCTGTGTGTTTGCTAAATAAATAGTTTTTTTATCTCTTTCACTTTCCACCGAGGAAAATTTTTTTCCCGAACCTGGTGGGGGAGGGGTGGTCGTAACCTGCCTTCTATCAGAGGATATTTTTCTCCAAAGTGGTCCAAACCGGCACAAGATAATTTAATTGGCGCCCAACAGCGTGGCTTGAAGGAAAGTGAAAAACCCTGTACTAATTACATTTTGGTTTGAATTTAATTACTTTGTGTTGGGGTAAAGTAGTCACCATGTTGGTTGGGTTCCTAATGTGTCTCTGGCTTGATGTACTAATGTCTTTCTGGTCCCTAGGCCTGTTTAAGGTACTAATGCCTTTCTGGTCCCGAGGCCTGTTTGCCTATCCACAACTTGCTCCGATCTGGTCTTTTGCCGAGCAAGGGCACGAATCCAAATTTCTATTTTGCTGTGCTCGGTGATAATGATTTATAAGAAGTTAACAGAGGTACAGGCAGTTGTTCAAAGTGTGTATGATATGTGGTTTCTCCGTCCTAATCCCAGTCCTAGTTTCAGTAGCCTGTTTAGGGAGTTTATTAGTAATTGCACCCAGTTTGTTAGAAGAGGAGGAGAAGGGGTTTCCCACCCTTTCATCTCCCTCCCCTTTAAATTTGATACATTATCTTTTCAGAATGTTCAGTTTCCCCTGGATGTTAAAGAGACCACCTTCCTGGTAATTCTGGTATTTTATCTGGTAAGCTTCCTCTATGTAGTTTGCAGCTTGTCTAGAATAAGGGCTCAGATTTCCAGGGTGACTGATGAGACACCTGACCCAGATGTGGAAAATCCTGAGTGGTGTGGGGAATGGGAGGATATGGGCCAAACCCTGAAGGAATTCTTTGACCCAATAGCTTGGAATTTCCCTCCTGAATAAATTCAGAAACCAGCTGAGGTAGGGAAATATCTGAAAGAGAAATACAATGACAGTTCTAACGAGAAACAGCTCATTGCAATATGCTGGGCCTTGGCATATGCCTATCGCACACTGCTAGGTACTGTAGAGCAGCAGATAAAGGTAGAGGGGCAGAAAGATAAATCAGCAGACACCCCAGTCACTCAGGCTGCAGCCAAACCAGAGGGAGAGCCTAAGCCATTGACAGTTGCTCCTGTCATGAGGAAAAAGCACACAACCAAAGATTCGCCCTTGAATGTGAAGATTGAGGGATCCAGATAATCTCGATACGCGATAAGTGGGGGAACCCATAAGCCGCACCAATTCTGACCATCGGCACTAGAACACCATAGGAGTCCCATTGGTCTGTAAAGCCCTTCGTAAGCCTCAAGCTACAAGGACTGATGCCGTATTGTCTGAAGATGATCCATGAATAAGCTAGATAAGATCCGTAATTTGTGGGCAATTGGAACTGCAGGATGATTATTGAGCCATGTAGCATTCATGCTTCGGTCGACTCGTGGCTGCACTTCGAACTATTAGCAGATGACATTGTGGATTAGCATCCACTGTGACAAACGTGATCTCCACGCTTACTTCTCGACTCCCACAGACTAGGATTAATAAAGTCACGAGCGAGCCCTACGAGTCTAGTTTCAAGTCTGCCTGGAGACCGGGCTCTTTGTTGCAATTGGCCGGCGAGGGATAGAATTCTTGCATGCGCAGTTACATTGGATATTAATGACTAACATGCAACCGCTAACCTCCGCAGGCTGGAACAGACCATAGACACAAGGGTAATCCGATACCTGAGAGAGATCTAGCGAGTGAGATAAGATGATCTGTCTTAACAGATGACCAGGCATTGAAGAGTTCTCAGACCGGGATCCAGAGTTAATCCACGTAGCACTAACTGGCGTAAAGCTTCATACGAACTTGGGCCACAGAGGAACTATTGCCTTCTGGCTTTAAGCCCTCGACTCGACCTACGAATTACCGGTGCGATGGACTGTGCTGCTGGGCATCGATGGCATGAAGCTCTGAGCATAACGCAGAATAAGCACTTATGCATTTGGAGCCTCAATCTACATGCAATGAATATACGACAGCTGTGGAAACACGATATGCATAGAAATATCGGACAAGAAAATAAAAGAATGGTAGAGAAGCAGTCATCTCTATAGGAACTAAAAGAAGGAGATTAAAGAGGCGCGCGTATCTCCACAAATTCTATGTAGTAAACTAGAAATCAGAGATCTCATGCTATCTCATAATTTGCCACTCATCTACTCTCAGAATAGAGAGGAAGTGTCGCTCCCCATGAAGTGAAGCACATATGGAGGTGACTCGTCTGGTATACAAATAAGTTGGGATAGTGAAAATTCATGAATGGAGGTGAGGGAAAGATCAACCCACTTTCTCTGCTCATGGCAGACAATCGAGTGCATAGAACTGAAGGAGCATTTCAAGGATCTCAGAAGAGGATAGTTCACTCAAAAGGCCGTGACTACCAGTTCCCCATTTCTTAGCACCCAAGACTGCCAGAAATGATGGATGAGACAATTGACATGGTCGATTCCCTCATGAAGCGAACCTCTAAGTAATTATCGTCCTAACGGACCCACCGATGATAAACCGGGACGTGAGTTAAGGGGGCCCCATGCTCTATCCAGGATAGTAAGGCCGAGACGGGAAACTTATTGGGTTCATTTCTAAGGACCTGCTGTGCCGCAAATTCTCCATTTTGGCCACTGGTCAGGATTCAGGATACCCAGTAGCAAAAATTATGAAGTGACCGTTGTTGAAAACACTGGTAAGGCGCAGATGTGGGAATAAATTCCTCAATCTTTGCATTACATGTCCGGGCAGAACCCGTTATCTATTCCTGCTGGTGTTGAACCGTGGGATCATGAAAGATCTGTGAAACTGGTGGATAGCTGAGGTGAGCCTGAGCTGAAATGAGTGGAAAGTAAGACATCATCTCCATTGTGATTGCCGCAGCAAGGTCCCATTGCATTTGTAGGGCATAGAAACTTCTCTCCAGAAGACACGGTAAGATTTCAGAGACCTTCAAAGGGATACTCATAAGGGGGCTTTGATATAGGGCTTGCGTGGAGAAATGAGTAGGGCATTAAAGCAATTGACACCCGCATCTACAGACTAAGTATGACTATCAGACATTATGCATAGGATCCGTTAGCTGAAGGAGGTTAAGAGGATCAAAGAGTAACCAAAATTGCCATCTCTTCATTCCATACGACCATTGTTTTGACAGCTCGCCAGCACTAGTAACAATATTATCAAAATATAGGTTCAATTATAACAAGAAAGGACAACTTTCGAGATTGCAGACTCGATGATATTTTATACGCCGATCACACAAAAAATGAAATGCTCAATTTGTAGCTTGAAGGAAGAAGACCAGAGAAGGGTGAAATCAGCATAGAAGATTCCCCACTTCTATACTTCACCTCTACAAGTTCAGTTCCCATTGCATGGTCCTGTGCGACGCAATCTTGAAAGACCAAACCATGGTTCAAGATTGACCTTGTAGAGTCTCTCATTTCGAAACTGTGGATCCTTGTAATGAAGTGTAGCTCTCTACGTCCATTGACGTTGCACTGCTCCTGCTGCACAGAGCAGATCATATGGGAGCTGCGCAGTTGCATGACACCGTACTCCGGAGTCCAATGTCAGCATTGTGAAGTTGGCCTACTAGTCCACTAAATATGACATTTGGCTTAATTAATGGCATTTTTCTTACTCCAATTCTTCGTGAGCACCATCTTACCACCAGAGGCCCTCAAGTTTATGAACCGATGATACAACACTTAAACAATCTAGAGAGGAGGGATGTGCAGTCCAGAAACATTGGAATTGAATTGCGCCCGCCATTGGTCAGGTAGAACTATTTCTATGTGTACGCCACGCATCTGCTCTGGGATCTTTGATATCATTCCAAAGACTTGCACTGGAAAGGGTCGAGGCTCATCGCCAGAATGAATGCATGTCCATCGATCGTAAGATATGCACAAATCACTGTAGTGAGGGATACTGCTAAGCAAGAAGTGTTTAAGACAAGAGGAGCAGATAAGATTCATGCCAAGATTTCACTCTTCTGGATAGCATTGGTTCTCTTGTAAGTCATCAAGATACGAGAAATTAGTTCCAAGGACACCCAGCATGACTTCGTATGAGATTTCCTCAGCCTTCACTGTGGAGTGCAATCAAGTGGGCAAGGACTGGGCAATGGCATCAACTGGTGATCGCCCAACGAAACCCGAGGTTCATCCAACAAGATCACCCCCAAGAAAGATATAGCTATCATCGCTTCTCTCGAGACACACCAACAAGAAGAAACGCAAGCCCTTTCCTAAGGGTGTCAGATAGGCAGTGGAGGATTGCATATTCCCTGAAGTAACCCTAGCCAGAATCGTGAGCCTAATTACCAGATGAGTACCTCTTCCGCATAGAGAACGATCACGTTGGGCCTCTGAGTTAATCAACAAGCCTTGTCCTACAACAGATCTAAGCAGTGAATTTGTCTCAGCCAAGATAAGGCCTTGGCCACACGATACACGACAGGCACCCAAGCTGAAGAACATCCCACGCCGCCTCTCAAGCTACGGATTTACTTCTTGCAAAGCCGGCAGAGCACATGGCTGCATACTGTGAGACCTATTTTGGGAAAAAGGTGACGCTGGTGAGAATCTTTATATTGACTTCGCACGCGGAGCAATGCGGATTTTCTAGAAAAGTCGAAGCTATACAAGGGCGTCCTGGATCTTAACTCACACCCAACAGAGAAAAAGGAAAATACTGATGGCAGTCACTGATGTTGCATGGCAATTCCAAGCTTCGGTCACAAGCTTAGAAGGTGATATTTATGCAACTCTAGACACTGCAACAATTCCCGTCAGTGGGCACCCAGTAGACTTTAAGCGCATCGGTGGCTTGGGGTGCATGTTCAAGCAAAGGTCTACTTCTGTCCCACACATTATCGCAACACGAATGGCAGGCGATTGGTAGCGAAAGATGGAAGTTCGTTCATCAGTCCAATGTACTCAGCCAGTCAAAATCCATATTCAGAGTAACGTGAAATATTGCAGCTGAGATTTAGAATAATCAGAAATTACTGAAATCACGAGGTGAAAACTTTATGGCTCTCAATGACAAGGAAGAGAAAATATGAACACAGATGCGTCGCTCAAGAAAGTCCATCTGTATCAAAAACACAGCTGCAAGCAGAGAGCACCAAATGCCTACGCTCGTCCTTTTCGCTCGACTATGTTGCTATGTTACACATCTGTAAAAGATGAAACGAAAGTACTGGAAGTGCACGAGCCGTATGAGGAGATCCCAAAATGACGTGTTGCAGAAGCCTCAACGAAGGAGGTACCTAGATAATTGATCAATAAACAAGAAGCAAATACTTAGCCTTAAGAACTCAAAGCCTGATTCATAGCTGTGAAACCTTTGGTACGTTGCTTCCTCTGACAGGAATAGAGATGAAGTTGGCCATTAAGCCTCATAGACCTCTATCTTGATTTTCATGATGGTCAGACTTAAAATATAACTGTGGCGAGATGCGGCTGGAAGAAATAAGAGGTAAACATGGCTTAGGGCTTGCTCGCAAGGGGAAACCAATCTGGGCTGCTGAAAGTGGAAAGGATTACATCAAGCTGCCCGAAGTAAATAACGCACAAAGCTTAAAGTTGGTGGAGAATGCGTAAACCGTCCAAATGTGAACGATGCTCCATCATAATCTCGCCCAAAGAAGCATAAGGGAAAGGACAGAAGGAAAAATCGAAAAATCGAACGGTAAAATCAGGCCTTAGCAAAGATAGGAAGGTGGTACAACAGATAGAAAATTAGATATCTGAACGCAACATCACCAGTGGGATGAGAAGCTTCAGTGTCATGCTCTAGGATGATGGGCTGACCCATTTGCTGCTTTCTCAAGTATCATCAAGCAGAGAACATGCCCACCTATAACGTAGAATTGGCATCAAAGATAACCAATACCAAAAAGTAAGGCAACAGTGGATGTAGCAACCATGCGACAGCTAACTTATACTCTCAGCAGGATTATTCAGTATAGGAGTGTGTGAGAATAACTTTGCGTCAACATGCGAGGTCATCAGAACAGGACAGAGGAACAAACACCGAGTGAATGCCCCATGGTATGGGGGGCAGTGGTCCGCCCAATAAAAAGTAGTGCGGTATTCAAGAGACGACCTGGCACGGATTGATTGTAACCTCACACTGCTCATCAAACCCCACAAAGGTTAAAGAATGATTGCTATTAATAGCCTAACACTTTAGGAGCAATCACCCGCCACTGGATGGGCTGGACACCGCTACCTGTGCTCATTGGCAATAAGAAGCCGTAACGCCAATCTTTGGGTTTTTGATTAAAGAACAGTCCTCTGTGGAGGACACATAGGTACTAATGAACTTCTACCTCGAGAAATGACTTGTAGATTCTGATACAATTGGGACTCATTCAAATACCTTATCAACACAATCGGGATAAGAGAAAACATGGCTTTGAAGTAGGGGTGTCGAGCCATATCTCTTCACCCAAGACACGCAGCTTTATGTCTGAGAAAGTTACCCGAACGTGCAATGGAATTTGTTGAAAACCACCTGAAAGGCACTAGAGCGGAGAACTTTCAAGACTATGGGCAAACAGCATCCATAGCAAAGGCGACCCAACTGAAAGTAATAGTTACAAAAATCCTGCACGACCATTAGGCATCCATCCAATAAACGCGCGTCCCTGCCAGCCCATCTGAACCTGCGTCCTAAACGTACAGAAACAGAGAATACAGTGTCCAGTAGTGCATGTCATAAGGTCTGATTAGGCACAAGACTGTTGTGGGGATGTTAACTCCTGCATTCGAGTAAGACAAACTCCACTGTGGGTTGTCTGTCTTGGCCAGGGACCTGGTTTGCACATGGTGGGTAATGCAGAGAGATGGAACAACACGTTGTGTCGGCAGGAGACTGATTGTTGGTGAGAACCACTCTTGTCAATGCTGTAAATGCCTGTAAGACATTGCTTGCTAGAGAAATGATTCCTGTCCTTTGATAAATTTGTAAAATAGCTGTATATAATGTACCCTAATATCTTCAGTATAACCGTAATTAATCGTGGTGTGTGTTGCCGGCTAAGAAATAAAAATAGTGTTGGGCACATTGACCAGACAACCGATATGGTGCATTAGAAGGGGTCGAGAAATGATACTCTGGGAGTGTAACTGATATGAATAGTTTATAGTATCCCTAATGTGCTGCTCTAATTACAACACGCCAGTTCAGAAATTAACTTTGTGGCCTTTCTTTCCTTTAAAATGAGCATTGAGACAGGGAGAGACAGAGAAAAAAGAAACCGCAAATCTTACAAAACAGTTATCATATCAACCGACAGAGTAATCAAAAACAATCTCAAACTTTCTGTTTCTGCAGCATGAAAGCGGGGAGAGAAAGCACCCTTGACATGGCATTTTTCAACCGCCAGCACTAGTTGTCGCTTCCTTTTCTCCCCAATAGGGAGACCCGTGACGAGTACTAATCTGAACCTTTTCATTACCTCCACTGGAAAAGTCTGCGGTAAAATCCTTATATTCTCTCTGGAACTGATAATATAACACATACAACAACACAAGGAAATTTCCATCAACGGCCACCTAGGCGGTGGGACTCAACAAACACGAACACATCAAGTGAACGCTCAGCTCACGAGGAGGAGTGAGAAGACTATACCATACAAAGAAGGACTCTTGAATTTTCACACAGAAGATATTCTCACAGTAGAAGAAATTTTTATTAGCATTATTATCACTATCGTTCCGGTGTGGTTTGTAGTAAAAATAAATAGTTTTTAAAAATTATCCAATCTTTTCACTTTCACCAGAAAGGAAAACAACTTTCTTTTCTAACCCCAGAATCAAACTGAGTAGCAGGAAGAGAGATTTGTTGTAAACCTTGCATCATCTATTCTGAAAAACAGATATTTCCCTTCCAAAATTACGCACATCCACAATCAACACAACATACTCAACAAACATCTGATAAGCACTAAACGCACAACGTTAACGCAAAAAAAAGAAATT
>JACSVZ010000216.1:0-30772 GCA_014706295.1 Lycocorax pyrrhopterus obiensis | reverse complement strand
GATACAACAGCAGTTATCCTAATACTGTCATCCTAGTCTGTACTTAAGCTGGGGAGTCCCATTGCAGAGAAAGACCAGAGAAACCCACCTGGTAAACCTTATGTGAATTATCCAAACTTCCTGCAAGTTGGTCTCACTTTATATCGTTTCTTGTATAAGGATATGAGACCATATGTTTTGTTTTCCTTTTTTGTGACTTGGAGCTCTGTCGCACCTGTCCACTGGGCCGGGTGTTCAGGTATGTTGGGCATGCAGCTCCTGCTTTCCTGGCCGCCAGCCAGGCCCGGCAGGGTGCCGGCAGGGGGGCTGCGCGTGGAGCTGGCCGGGCCGCCCCTCGCTGCGCGCGACGGGTGGTGGGTGGGTGGGAGTTGCGGCTGCGCCCGCCCGTTGCGGGCTCGGCAAAGCCCCCCCGCGTAGGGACGCTGCGCCCCTGGGGGCGGGGCGGGGCCGGGAGCCCGCGGTCCGTGCGGCGCCGCGAGCGGCTCGAGCACGGGAGTGGCCCGTGGCGCGGCGGGGCGGCCCGGCTCGAGCGCGGGCGCTGGGAGGCGCACGCCGCTTGCCGGCGGGCCGGGAGCACGGCGCGTCCGCGCCGCGGGCGACTTTGGATGGGAATTGTGCTTTTGAACGGGTTTGTGTTGACATCGAGCAGCGGGAGCGGGTGCCAGGTAAGCGTGGGGAAGCCGCGGCGGTGCCCGGGGGCCTCTGCTGTCCGGGGCTTTGTGCCGCTTGCTAGATCAGGTTGCTTAAGGAACCCCGTGGTCATCCGTGGTTTTGAGGGAAACCGGGCTCCGTGCAAGGTTGTTTCTTTAGAAACCAGATACCGGGAAAACAATTTTAGCTGAATTAGCTGTTTGACGCTGCGAGCGGTGCTTGCGTAACTAAGCAGCAGGTTTGCCAGTGTAAATTTTTTCACTTGCGTAAGTCTTTTCTGTGTCCTTCCAGGCAAAAGCAGGAAAGAGAAGAGCTGATAAAGCATTTGAGCCGGTTGGTGGGCATGGAATTAATGGAAGAAGTAATAAAGGAGAGCGTTAAAGAAGCTTCAGCCAACGAGTTAAGGTATGTACGACGTGCTGCGTGCTGGCGTTTGCTTTCCCAAAGGTTTCCTAAATATGATGGACTTCCCTGTTTGCATCTCAGCCGACTGAATTGGCATTTGCTGGAGGTCTTCACCTCAGCAGAGTCTTGGTTTGTTTTATTTGGAACCAGATGTGCCTTAGAAAGAGACCGGCAAGCCCGGATTGCCCGGTGTTCAGAAGAAGTGTGTGGCCGCTTCACGGAGCTCTTTGCGGAGGATGAGATTTTCCAGATTGCCAAGGAAACCCTTCAGGAGCTCCGGTGTTTCTGCAAGTACTTGCAGCGGTGAGTTACCAGCTTGGGACTAGCTGCTTCTCTTGGGAGCACTGGCATGGGGCAGTCAATAGAGATGGAACTACGGCTGTGTGGTTGTGTTCTATTTGAGACAGTTTTTTCTGTCTTATCTCCATGATAAGGGTAGACCTTACAGTCTTAGTACCAGCCTCTGCTAAATGACTGCACGTGGGGAGGGAATCACACCTTGTTGTAGTCAGGTGATGAGCTTGGTAGGAGATTCTAGCTTAATTTTGCCTAGAAACTCGTGGTAGTTTATCCTTGTATTCTTTCTGCTGATCGGTGGTTTTTCCGGACGCCTGCTCGGTGCGTTGTGGTTGTCGTGGTGTCCGTTGCACAAATACGTGACGACAGAGGTCTGCAGAAGAGTTCACGAATGTGACCTATTTATTCGCCCTCTTCCAAAGGCGGAGGGAAGAGGTGGCAGCTCGGACAGAGTTGAAACGTCAGATGAGGGCGTTTCCAGCTGCTCCCTGTGGCTTGGATTCCAAACATCGGCCGGAAGCGCCGTCCCCCGGTGCAGAGTGGCCTATAGCCGTGGAGAACTTGTGCAAGAGATTCGTAAAGCTGGGGAACGGAGGAAAGCTGGGGGAATGTCTTGCACGAGCGAGGTAAGGAATACTTCCAGCGGCATCGGTTGGCAATGTGGTTGATTTCAGGAAGCTAAGTTACCAAAATATCTTCCCTTGTGAATGTTAGTGGGTTTGCAGAACTGTTTGCTCTTAAATAGCCCCCAGAAGACTTTCTCCACGAATGCCGTGACCAAGACTGAAAATCCAAATAAATCCTTCTCTTAACGGCAGCTTTCTGAAGCCTCCGAAATATTTCCCAGGCCTCGGTGTTTCTTAGATTTGTTTAAAGTCCCTGTTTTTATACCAAAAATTACAGCCAAGAATATTTTGTTTCCAGATTGAGCTGGCTGAGACACGAGACAGTGCATGAAATGAAAATTCAGCACTTCTACCAGCAGTTGGTAAGGCAGGCTGGGGTCTGGTTCTTGTTTTCTTCAGAAGCCAGCTGCAACAGACGTGCCAGAGATAGCAGAAATGGCCAAAAGGCATGGCTAACCGTGCCTGAGCGTCCACTTGCAGCCTTGCTTCTGGGAGTGTTTTGGAATAAGGGGAGCAGGAAAGTCAGAGAACCATGGGGACAGTTTGGCTCGGAGAAGACCTTAAAGATTATTTTGTTCATTCCGTCCCCCCACCGTGGGCAGGGACACCTTCCCCTAAATGAGCGAAGGTGTTGAGCCAGATGATCCTCCCCGGTGTCATTTTAAGGATCTGATGGGTATTATGGGGTGTGATTTTTGTACCTGGATGGGGTGGGGTCTCGGATGGGCTATGGGGGGAGAGGAGTAAGTGACCTATCAGTGAGCTGGCTTGTGGCAGGAAAATACCGATGGAGATGTTGGAAGTGCAGCAGGAGGTCTGGCTTCCTGTGGCTCCTCATGCTCTCCAGTGGCCTGGAGTGTGTGTTGGATCAGTGTGGAAGTAAAGCAGTACACGTGTGCTCCTGAAATCCCCAGAGTAAGGCTCGTGTATCAGATTTAGCAGCTGCAGTTCCTGAAGGATGAGCAACAGATGTAAAGAATGAACTGACCGGTGGCTACTTGCAGTACTGTAACTTGTTCGGTGCAAGGCAGACGTTCGTCAGGTGGGAAAGAGCCCTGGGGTGGATCCTTTCACCAGTTTTTTTGTCTCTCTTGAAGGGATTTAGCTTGGACTCCCCTGGATCTCGTCTCGTTAATCACGGAACATATTCCAGTTCAACAAGAACACGTTTTCTGGAAGGCGCTCTTGGTTTTGCCCGGTGAGGATGACTATTCCAAGGATGATCCCAATAGGTAGGTTGAAGAGTTGACTGCCGGGGCCCTTTCTCCAACAGGGCAGGCTTCTTTTATTTAGGTAGAAGAAGGTTAGTAGTACGCAGTCCTTGATGTAATTTTGCCTGTATCGTGTCAAATTTCCGGCTTGTTTTTTTTCCTCCAGAGCACTCTAAACAATGTAGCTGTAATTTATTCCAGTGATCTGTATTTTCTAAGGTTGTTTAATTCCTTTTGCTCCTACTGAAAGCAAGACCTTGACAGATGATAATTTCGTGAAAATGTGTGGCTGTTTATTTGGGCTATTTATTCATAACCTGCATCTATAGAATTAGGGTAGATTGTGGTATCTTGGAGCTGCTGATACTAAAACCCTAAAATGGCAGTTTTGACAACAAAACCGCCCCAAAGCCCTTCTTTTTGTTTGCTAGGATACCGATGGATACTGGTTGAAAGCCAAGTTTACGGGAGACAGGATCGGTGAGAAAAATGCTTCGCGTACAGACGGCAAAATTCAAACGCTGACGTTCTTTAGTTCTTCTGGCACGCAGGACAGCAGAAGCGTTAAAGTCAGCGTGTGTATAAAGGTAGGTGAGAACAATTTCGTGATACCTAAGAGGCCGTAAGAGCAGGGTGGGCTCTTTTCCGGTGGGTGTTGTGTCCTGTCAGATGGAGGGAGATGATACCGGGAAGGATAGGGTTATTGAAAAGGTCTGAAAAAAGATTTTTTTTTTTTTTTTTTTTTTTTTTTTTTTCCTTTGTTTTCAATCAGGTGAGAAATACCTGCAGTAGTAGAACCTGAATTATCAATTCCTGGTCCCAGAGCGGGTGCTGAAGGGCACTCTGTGCTCAGCTCATCTATCAGACACATCCACGTCGGCCTGGCAACAGCTCGTCGTCTTAGGCTGCGTAGAACTCCCGGAAAAGGATGTCAAAGCTGAACGGCAGTGACAATAACCTGCAGATTTGGGCGTGAAAATAGCTTTGTTTAGCTGCTTTAATGTTGTCATCTTGTTGCCTGTCTAGGTGGCCCACGGTGCGCTCTCCGACTCGGAGCTTGATATGGCTGAGACGCCGAAGGACTTGCTTGGGACCGGTGGCCTCGTTCTTCTCCTGCCTGCCCGAGTTAGGAGCAAAGATGTTGCAGAAGAGGATGTTTACTGGCTTTCAGCTTTGTTGCAGCTGAAACAGCTGCTTCGGGCCAACCCTTTCCAGCCCATGGTTCCCTTGGTGGCTCTAGTCCTCAGTGAGGAAGAGGAGGCCGTGGAGAAAGGAGTAGAAGATGGTATGTAATTATTTTTGTGTCTCGAAAGCAGAAGTGTTTAGGGCTGCCCCGAGTAGAAGTGTTGTGGCTGGTGCAGCCTCTCGTGACGTCATCCGGTAAAGGGAGAGGCTGTGAAGTACAGCACTTGCCAGAGCCTTCGTAAAAATCTTGAGGCCTTAAGAGCTCACCAGTTTTGGCTTCCAGTTCTCCTTCACACAGGGTATTTGATCCTGAGAGCCTGTGGGCAGAGATGGAGGGGAGCAGCAATGCGGTGAATGGAATGCAGAGCGCGTGGTCCAAGGACTCGCGTTCTTTCTCTGTGTCCGTAATGAGTTTCCTTATTTTTTTAAGGTTCGATGCTCCAGGACTTGATTTCAGCCCGGCTTATTTCAGACGACACCGTTGTAGAGCTGCCAGGCTCTATCAATGACTTAGAAGGTGCCCGAAGGGTAAGAACAGCGAGATGCAGGAATTATTTTCCATTCTTTGTGACTGTTGTATTTTCACTGACCAGAGACCAGTGGCATTTGCTATAAAAAAAAAATAATTTAACGTAAAACTGAAAACTGCACCGAGACCAAAATTCGTGGATTACCTAAACCTGCTCTTTTCAGCCCTGCCTGCGTCGGTGCTCGCTGGAGGAGTGCTGGTGGTAGGCAAACCTTTTTTATCCTTAAGCTCTTAGACCTAAAATGCAGAGGAGCCTTTGTAGTTCTCGTGGCTGCTGTGAGATTACCCAGAGTTATCCCGTCTTGGTGGCTGGGACTGAGATGCCTGTATCCTCTCGTGTTCCGTACACACAGAAGCTCGTACAGATCTCTCCCTGGCAAGCCCAGAGTGATGCTCCCCCACAAACCTTCACAACTTAGGTCTGCACTTCAAGGACTGCCATGATCAGACGTGGTATAGTCACCGCGGGCTGATTTCTGTGAATCTGTCCAAGTTTTCCTGGATAGGTTTTCAACAACCCCAGCATCCTGCAGCAGGGAATTGCACTGCATAGCTATACCTCATGCGAACAGCCTCTGTTTTGTCTTGTATTTGGTGCTGTTGTCCATCTCGCCTGTGTTTTGTTTCCACAGCTGTCGGAGCCCTTTTAGGGCTCTATGTTCAAAGGCACCCCAGTGTTTTGTAGCTTATGGTATCGGTTCTTGTGATCTTTTTATTTTATTTGGCTTTTTGGAGCCAAGTCGGTTTTTCTTTTTGTGCTCTGTACTTCAGGACGCAGAGGCTGTATTGACCCTCCCGCAGCAAGCGGCGTGAGTGCACGGTAGTTAATTGGATTAGTTGTTTTCGGAGCAATCCTGAATTAAATCTGTTTGTTTCTATTGGTACGCGGTGAGAATTTGTTATTGCTGTGTCCGTGCGGCTCTGGCCGCACTTGTGGAGATGAAAAATAAGCGCTCGGGTCGCTCTGGACTCGCGATGGGAAATGTGTGTTTGGAGAAGCGTCGGTGAGTGAACACGGACTTTGCCGGGTGCCTGCAAAGCCGACTTTCATTGCACAAGGCACGTCTTTCTACAGTGTTACAAACTCACAGTCCAGCGGCTACGGAACTTCAGTTTCGAAGGCTACGTGTTTTACGTCTCCGATGACCTCGGATTGCAATCTCCTCGCCCGATCTCCCGTTAACTATCCTACTCTTTGTTTCGCCTCCTGCTCTTTGTCTTGCCTCTGCCAAACGCGGCCCGCCCCTCTCCCGAGGCCCCGCGGCAGCCAGAGCCGTTCTCCGTGGCGACGCTGTGAACCCGCACAGAGCGGCCCCCTGTGGAGAAACTGCTGCTGTTCTCTCGGAGCCCTGCAGCAGCGCTGAGTTGGGGCAGAGTGGTTGATGGGTTTTCGAGGGCAGAGCAGGGAACGGATAAATGAGGAGCGTCTGCTTCTGTTTACGGGAGGCTGAACCCACCAGTGGACCTAAAGCCTATGCCCATAATGAACAGTAGGAATTGTATCTTGTGTTCGTTCCTCTCGAGGTCTCTGCCAAGCGTGGGACAAGAACTGAAACAAAACTTGTTGAGGCCCTGGCAGAGAGAGAAGCAGCAAACGGTGTTGGGAGAGTTTGTGGGAGTGCCTGTCGGTGAGTCTTGTTGGGTGCCGTCCCTTTGTTCCCTGGGGAGGCACTCTGGGGGAAGCGTGTTGGGGCCGCGCCGCATCGGTGCCCTGCCGGCGTTTGCCCCTCGGCAGCCCTGGTGGTTGAGAGCTGCGCCTGCCCTGCTGCTGGCAGAGAAGGCATCACCCCTGGCATGGTCTGAGACTCCTGGTCTGGGAAAAGAGAGGTAAGAGAAGGAAGGATGAGAACCTAATGAACGTGGAAGGCGAAGGGATCGAGAACCAATAGGAAACCAAACAGTAAGAACTGTGTAACTTGGGACCAAGGAACATTGAACCAATGAATTTCTCTGGGTTTTGACTGCATCAGTCTGTGAAAAAGCCAGTAAAAATCATGTGTGATGGAACGATTTTCTCTGCAGCACCCGGGCAACGTGTGGATGAAATTATTTCTGTCGTGCATCCTGGCCGCAATAAAGTAATGCCTTGATTCTCTAACACTGTAAAACTGTTATTGGAGAGCTTTTGTTTTTCCTGGGGTTTCGGTGACACAAACTGCATTGTATCTTAGATGCGGCTTTTTTGCGCGCTTTACCGTTCAAAAGATCAAATCCAGATTTCCAGAGGTATAAATCGGCCCGAGTCCCCAGTAGCCAGTGGTGACACAAAGCAGGTAGCAGGGAGGAGAGGTTGGAGAAACGTTCCCTGGCAGTTGTCAGCTGTGAAGTTGCAGCAGGCAGCAGAGTTCTGCAATAGGGATGTCCTCATGTTCTTTTAAGAAAAAAATACTCAATCTTTATTTAATAAATACTGCTCAATCCCTCTCCCTGTTCTGTCCTACTTTTTGTCTCTGTCTCCCTCCCTGCCCCTATCTTTCCCTTTCGTCCTTTCTTGCTCTCCTTTTCCCTTTGTCCTGCAGCGGGACTGTATTTCTTTGTCCCTCCCACCGTCCTTTTGCCTGTACCTGTCTGCATCTGCTGCTCAGTCCCCCTCCCTCACGGTACCCTTCTCTTGAGAAGCCTGTGTCCTGCTGCCCATGCCTCTCTTTCTCCATGTCTCTGCTGCGCCTTGCCCGTCGTCCCCCCACGCCCCCGTGCCGTGGTCATTTCCTCTCTCCGTCCTTGTTTCTCTCTTTGTCTCTGTATCCCTCTGTCCCTCCTGTGTTTTTACTGCTCTGTCTTTTTCTCTGTCCTTCTCCATGCCTCCCTGCTGTTCCTTTTGATTCTCTGTGGCCCTGTCGTGCTCCCTGTGCCACTGTTTCTCACTGGATCCCTCTCTCCTGTCCCTATTCTTTTTTAATCCCTCTCTGTTGTGCTGCCCATGCCAGGTGTTGGTTTTTTTTTTTCAATTTCATCCTGCAGCCTGCTTCTCCTTTTCTTCCTGTGTCCCCTCTGCTCCCAGTCCCTCTTCCTGCCTCTCCTGGTCTCTCCCTGGCGCTGCCATCGCAGCGCTCGGTGGGTCCGTGAGCGCAGGTTGGGATCCCGGAGCTGCAGCCTCTCGGGGGGGGCAGCGGCGGCGTGGTAGGGAAGGGGTGGGACAAGTCGTGCCCCTGCCCCGGGCGCAGGCACGGAGCGGAGCCTGAGCGGGAGCCGTGGCACCGTCGCGGGACACGCTGCCCCCGTGCCGCGGGGCGGCCACCAGCCCGCGACACCGGAGCTGGGGAGGAACTTGAAGCCTTCTGGGCGCTTGGCCCCCTTTACTTGTGCCAGCAGGGCTCCTTTTTGGGGGATGTACACGTGGAAATGGGTTTATTAAAGCGGCATGCTGCTGTCCAGGGCAGTTTGACTCGTTTTGTGCTTTCTTTGGGGGTGAGGAAAAAAGGCTGGGGGAGGGGGTGGAGACTCGGGGGCCGTGATGTCATTTGGGGCACCCCAATGTCCCTGGGAGAGCCACGAGAGCCATGATGCGGTGGAGGAGCAGGTGAGTGGGGAATGAGGGGGGCCATTGCTGGGTGCCCTCCCCAAGGGGGAGCCAAAAATGGCAGAAAACTCACAGGGACGGGGTGTGTGTAGAATACTATAACCTGACAAGGTTTTCATTTTGACGTCTGTTGATAAACGATACTAATTTGGATATAAATTGGTTTTGAAATAAGCTCGCTCTATCTACTCTATTACATACAGGAATATAAGTAACTCGGGATAGAGAGCTGTAGGTTTTGAAAATAATGACGTGACCTTTTTATACAGGAATGAAACAAGCGAGTGCCTGAAACCACGAGAACGGACGGTCGGGGCGAAGGCGACGCGAAGCGCTCCGAGCCGGCTTTTCTCTGTGTTCGCTCGCTGCCCCGGAGCGCGTCCCAGCCCTCGGCTGCGCCGGGCGGCGGTGCTGCCGCCTGGTGGCGAAAGCGCGGTACTGCCGCCCCCGGCACAGCGCCCCGGCCCTGCCCGCCGCCCCGTGCCGGGCGAGGAGCGGGAGCGAGCGGGGCCGTGTCCGGAAACGGAGGGCGCCCGAGGGGAATGACAGCGGTGGGGGGGGGCCCGGCGGGGCCGGTTTTGCCGGGCAGCAGAGACGCGGTGGCACCGCGACACGGGGCGGGGGGCAGCGGGCGGGCGCGGTCGGAATTGAGCTGCCCACGTGCCGCTCCCAAGAGGGCGGCTCGGGAAGGAAGGCGCAGTTGGGCACCCTCGGGACGGCGTCAGGGACGCTTGATTGGCACGCGCCGGGACCCTCCAGGGGCCGTGTCCGGCATCGGCCACACACAAGATGGCGGACGCGGCGGGGGCTTGGCAGAGGCGTCCCCGCCGATGCCTGCCGCCGCTCGCGCGGCTGTCGCCCGCCTCCGGCGCCGCTGACCCGGCCGGCCGTGTCCTCGCACCGCGCAACGCCGCGGAAAATCGCGCCGAAAGCGCGGGGCCGGCGTCGGAGTCGGGGCCGGATTCAGGCAACCGACTAGACAGACGCCCTCGTCACGAGTGGGGGGGGGGGGCGGGGTGGGGGCCTTAATGTACCATAACAAAGATGGCGGCACGACCGGAAGCGGCTTCTGCCAGCACCCAAGATGGCGACGAGAGGGCGGAAGTCAGGTGATTGCCACACTAACGATGGCGTCTCGGTCCGCGACCGGATTGACCTTCTAAACATGGCGGATAGCGTGCGCATGCGCCTTGGGTAGGTACGAAAAAGCGCGGGAAAGAAGGACCCCGCGTCCGTCTATTCGGCTGCCTGAACGCGACCCCGTCGCCGACGCCGACCCAGCGCTCTCGGCGCGATTTTCCGCGGCGTTTCCCGGTGTGCGGACACGGGCTGTGGGGTCAGCGGCGCCGGGGGCGGGCGGGAGCCGCGCGGGCGCCGGCAGGCAGCGGCGGGGACGCCTCCCTACCGCTCGCGCCGCTCCCGCCCCCCGAGAAGCCCCCGCGCCACGCGCCGCCGTGCCGGGCTCTCCTCGCCTCCCCTCCGGCCCGGGGAGATGCGGGGAAACACAAAAGCAGCGAGGAAGAGCAGCCACCGGAGCTGCCCGAGCCCTTCCCCCGCCCGAAGGGCGGCGGCTGCCCGGAGCAGCCAGCGAGGCTGGAGCGGCTCTTTCCCGGGAGGTGAGAGCTGGGGCGGGGGGGGGGGGCCGGAGCTGGAGGCAGACTTTTCCCGGCAGGGGAAATGCAGGGAGGATTTTAGGTCCCAGCAGCTCTCGGTGAGTGCCGGATGGAGCCCACGGGCTGAGCCGCGTGGCGGCTGTGGGTGCTGTTCGTGTCCCCAGGAGCTGCTGGAATGGCAGAGGTGTGGGAAGTGCTTTCTCCCAGGTGTGGCCAGCACCGAGGCGGGAATGAGCTAAAACTGTTCTTTGTCCCTCTGCCGTTCCCAGCCCAGGACTAAGCTGGTGTTCCCTGAGTGGCCGCAGTTCCCTGGATGTGGTGGGAGGAGTTCTCTGCCGGAGAGTGCGAGAAATGTCCCTGCTGGTTGCCGTGTCCTTGGTGGGCAGAGAACGCTGATCTTGGCAAGGTGGGTTTGTGAGTATTGAATCGATCCCAGCTCCTTTATAATGAGGTGTTTTAATGAGTCATCACCAAGGACTATTTTTAGCCAGCTTCAGTTAAGTTTGTTTTTCACAGGTTTCGTGTTGTTTTGATGGCGAAATCACCAAAGCCCGAAGTTTGCTGAATAAACCCTGAAAAGCTTCAGCGAAGCAACCCTGAGAGCTGACCTGCAACTGGCATCAAGCAGCTATTATCCGTGGAAAAGAAAGGCCCGTGCCCCAGTGTGTCAGGTGTAGAGAAGGAGCTGTCCAAGGAATGAGCAGCAAATCCTTTCTGCACCTGCCCTCACACTGGGACTGGCAACAAGCCCAGGTGTGAGCTGTGAGGATGGTGAGGGGTCAGAGCAGCCCCAGGTGTGAACCCTTAGGATGATGAAGGGCGAGAGCAGCCCCAGGTGCGAGCTGTGACAGTGAGGAGAGGGCGGCTCTTGCGGGTGGCTTTTTTAGGAGGGGTTTCCTCAGCTCACTTTTGCATGGAGATGCTGGAGGAGAGGGGCTTCTGGTGGGTTCCTGCGGGGTCTCTCATGGAACGACGGTGAGAGCATCTCCCAGGGTCTGGGGGAGCGCCTGGATGTGGAGTATTGCATAAAGGAGGTGCCGAGGGACGAACCTTTGTGCCGGGCAGCAGCAGCTGAGCAGGTGAGCCACCGTGTGGGCTTGCAAGGGGGCTCTTTCTCCTTTTCCCTTTTGATTTCATCTTGCCACCAAAAGAGTTTAAATTGAGGGCAGAAGCTCCTCTTCCATTATTGTCTTGTGTTGGAACTGGGGGGGATCCCTCCTTTCCTTAGGATTTTCAGTGTATTGATTGAGGGAAAACTTGCCTTTTCTGTGGTGTTAGGAGTATTAGTTGACCGGGAATCCCCGTGTTCCATTTTAAATGGAAGGGGAAAGCATGGATGTTGCCATTTAATGGGTTTGAATTGAGCGTAACCACCCCCCCACCCCCCCCCCCCCCCCACCATTTTCATCACCCTGAGGTTTCCGTTGAGGGGGAAGCCCTGTTGTCTCTGCTTTTTAAGGGTCATAATTGAGGTAAACATCCCCCTTTTCCCATCATTTGAGAGATTTGATGAAAACCCCTCTCTTTCTGCTGTGTTAGAGGATTAAATTGAAGGGGAGAATCTATTTCTTTGCCGTTGTATTGGTTTAAGTTGAGGTGAAGACCCCCTGTTGACTCAGTTTCAGGGTTAAAATTGAAGGGAACTCCAGCCTTTGCAGCATTTGAAGGGTTTAAATCGGGGCGTGCCGCTGCATTTGAGGGCGCTTCTGCCCGCGCCCCGGCAGCGAATGTGTTGCGCGGGAGCGCTCCCGGCGCCTGGGGAATTTCTGAGGAGGAATGGGAATTTCGGGGCTGGGCTGCCGACAGGGAGTGCCAGGGCCGCGCCGGTCCGAGCCGAGCGGAGCCGCGGCGAGCGCTGCCGGGCCGGGCGGCGGGAGATGCGGCACGGAGCTGTGCCGCTGCCGGCCGTCCCGCCCGCTCCGTGCGCGGGGCTCGGGCGCCGCCGGCTCCCCCTCGGCCCGGTGCCGGTGGCGCTCGGCAGCGCCGGGGGCGGGCGGGGGTCTCCCGGCGCGGGGCCGCCCCTGCGTGCCGGAGGAGCCGCTTCGCTGCCGGGAGCGCGGGGCCGCCCCCGGGCGCCGAGCGCCGCCGGTGCCGTGGCTCGCGTGGCCTCCCCGCTGCCCTCGCAGCGTGGAACGGCGCCAGCCCGGGGCGAGTCTCGGCAAGGGGCGCTGGGGGCCACTCGCGGCTTGTCAGCTTCAGAGCTTGCTCGCAGAAGTCCCTGAAAGGGAGAATGGAAAAAGCCGCGACCCCCCAGGCTTTTTGCCTGGGGGCTTTGTTGGCATTGCTCTTGAACTGAGCCGCGCCTTTAGATAATGCCGCGGGCGCTTGCTAGAAGCGGCGTTCCATATATTTTGCACTCTCTCGTGAGACGTTCGTGCTCCCGTTTTTCCATTGCTTTCAGTGCAGCGGCAGGGGCGGAGTGAACTGCAGGTCCGAGCCGACGGTGTGCCGTGCATCTGCTGTTCATTGATGTATTTGTGGTGTTCATTTCGTCTGGATGCAGAGTTGGGCTTTTTGGGCAGGCGGTGCCCCTCAAACCGCGAGGCTTGTTTAAACCTTGTACTCTATTGTTTTGAAGGCGCAGGGTGGGTGTGAGGGCTTTTGTCTCGTTGCTGTACTAGGGAATGGAATGCAGGAGGTTCCTACAGTGTTGGCACTGAAGTTGGTGTGTTCAAGGATATCGCTGTGATGGTTCTCGGGGGTGAGTCTTGCTCCCGGCACTCTGTAGCGTGGTAGCGTAGGACAGGACAAAGCAGGGTGTGAGGGACAGGCGGGGTAGGAACAGCGAGAGGCTTCGCTTGCCTCCACGCTCTAAAAATACCTACTTTCTTATATGTGTGTGCCATCATTAAGTATTTTGATGCATATTGTGTTCCTGGGCTGTAGTATTTCTTCAAAAGATTTTGTATGAACGTGGATAAGAAGCAGCTGTTGCTTCTTCAGCTTGTGTAACACATGTATGTGTAAGGCGTGGTATTAGATTTAGAGTGTGCATGGTAGTTAAGGACACTGCAATTCTTAGTCCACGTAGGGTAGGTTGTTCCCCCGCCCCTTGAATCTTGAGAACGTGGGAGGATGAGATGCAAACCAGGAACAAAGAAGAGGTTTTCAGTGGTAGCAATGGAAGCAGTTCAGTGGCTGGTCGGTGACTCTTTTGATTTTTCTTTATGCTTCTTGGTACAGTGTCCTTCAGTGAAGTTCGGCTTTGCTTAATGTATGAAGTGTTAGACAATTCTACAATAATCTAAGCAAGTATATGTATATATATGTATATTACATAATGGTTTGATTGTCTCAGGGGAATCAAGGATGTAATAGAACTTAATTATTGTTTTTGCTTACATATGTTTTACCTTGACGAGGTAAACAAAACTGATTTTATAATCGTTATGAAAATTCAAGTCATATTTAGGGTGAAATCTTTCTTAGCCACTGTGACAATCAGAGTGAGGACGCAAGCATTTTAAAGTAATGCTCGTAGAATCTCCAAAGCATCTACAAATGTCAGTCAAAATAAGTAAAACTATTAAATCATTTGGTTCTTCAGTAGTACTAAAGAAGGTTTTAATGCTGCGTGCATAAGGTTAAATATATTCTCTTGAGGTTTTTAGAGAAAATGGTTGTTGCCAGATTTGCCCGTTTTGTTAAGTCTAATTTTGTAAATTTGGAATATAATTTATGTATCAAAGATAAATGTTAGGATGTGGTAATTATAGCAATTAATTTTTTCATGGTCATGTTTAAATTCGGAATTCATGAGATCATCTCATTGAATATATTTTCTTGATTCTTTTGCATTTCGGGAAAGATTCTAGTGTCCTTTTTAACTTCTTTCAGATCAGTTTGTATTTTCAGAGTTTGATCTACGTGTACACAGCAATTGTTGTTGGTAATTGTAGAAGTCAAAAGCAAATCCAAAGCTATTTGATTTTGTTCAATGGCCTCTGAATGGCTGATAAATTTTGTTTTTAAGGCACTGGTTGTATCATCAGGTTTTGTTGATTTGTGGAGACTTGGGTTGCCTCTCCTTCTAGGAAGGTGTATCACCTTGGCTCGAGGTCTCACTGTTTGAATGCTTTCGTGAAATATCTATAGAGGACTGAGAACAAACTCGTAATCGTACTTCGTTAACACCGTCACAGTTTACGTTAGCTTTGTACGTGAGCTTCCCTTTCCAAGGGTCAGGTAACATTTGCTGTGTGTGTGTGTTTAGGAAAACCGACATTGTTAGTTTTTGTCGGGATGGCTGATTAGCCGTGCTGCATTGTTGCAAACGTTGATTTGTAAGCATAAAAATGTAGACAACACCCTAATCAAGGTTTCCGGTTACAGCAGGTCCGTTAGTTACTGTGCGGTCCGGTGTTGCTTTTCTGGGTCCGGAGCTGGCTTCGTTTGTTTACGGGAGTCCGGGAATTGCAGTGCTTTTCACGGTCGTGTAGGTAGGGAAGAGTCCTTTCGCTGTTGCCCGTGCGCTTTGCTGTTCCACGTTCGGATAGGCACCCAGCTTTTGTCTGGTGAGGGTGTACTTAGCCGTTCAAGGTCGTCGGAGAAATCGGAACAGCGGAACCGAAGCGGCGATAGACGTGTTTGCCCCCGGGGGCTGCGGCGGCGCTTCCGTCTCCGGCCTCCGGCTGCGAACTCAGCGCTGCGCTCGCTGCTGTCGGACGGGGGCGGTGCAGGAGCGCTTTGCGAGGCTTCGGTGAGACATTCGCTTCGTGTCGGAGCAAAGCCGAGCTCGCACGGAGGCGAGGGTGTCGCTTCGTGCAGTTTAGGACGGGGGGCTGGCAAAGCGGTCGCCGAGTCTTGAAACAGTAGGCTTTGTATCGGCGTGCCTGCGTCCAGCGGTAGTCACTGGGAACTGGCAGATGGTTGAGAGGTTCAATCCAGCTTATTTGCCGAGTTGACCAGAGTGTTTTGTTCTCTTTTGATGTGTAGGTTGGTGCTGGGTTTGGACGGTTTTATCTAAGTTTCAGCTGGCGCTGGGAGCACTGTATAGAAGTATTTGACACGCCTTTTTGGTCCATGGTTAGTCTTTGGTTTGTGCTGCAAAAATAAGGTTTCTGTTATGGCTTAACTCATAGTGCACTCATTTACCAAACTGGTATCAGTGTTGTGGGTTCCTTTTTATCTTTCTGATTTTTGTCAGCGAAGCCATTTTGTTGTTACAGTAGGCTTGTAAGGTCTGGGGGGTTTTTGTCAGTTTTAACTCAACTTCTATGGATCAGAATTGAGTCTGCAGAGACAACCGTATAAGCTTTTTCTTGCTCCAACTTCTCTTTTTCGTTCACTTGCCAATCTAACGCTTTCACTGACACAATCATCGTGAGGCACCAGCCCAGATAATCCTACAAAATTAGTCATACAGTCTTTGTCTTTCTTTTTACTACCAGTGCTATAGCTTTTAATTCTTTCCCTGGCACACTTCCTAGTCTTTCTTTTATCGCTTGTACTCTGGTTTCAACATTTAGAGCTATTGCCCTGTATTTCTATAAATGCAGGAGTAGTCCTTAACCAATTTTTCTGCAGAGCGAGATATCACCAGTATTGGCTTTGCCTTTGGTATTTAAATCTGGACCTTGCAAGCAGGCAGAGCTTGAGGGGTTAAGGGACAGAGAAAACCGGTTTCATCTCTCCCTCAGGCAGGAGGAGTTTCTCTGGTCCATCTCTTTCTTTAGCAGTGTTAATTTGTATCCCTTGTTCCCTTGGTTGCCACACACACACACACACACACACACCCCCCGAGGTAATTGGCATAAATGCACAGATAGATTTCAAAAGGGAAGTTAGAGCATCTGAGCGAACTCTGTTTGCGGCTATTGCAGAAAAATCCAGGAACATTTCTTTTTAGTTGTGGGGAGTAGATATAGCACCTACTTTTGTAATTACAGTTTGATTCGCTGGTTATCAGTTTTCAGGAGTTTCACCTTTTAGAGGGAATTTGGTATTTAGCTGAAGGCAGCCACTCGTACCAAGTGGCATTTATTGATGTGTAAATGTATTTGGGACAGTTGCAGTGAAAAGGTTTTGCGTTAGGATTAGGTTTTGAGAATCAGTTTTTAAACGCTGGCTTCTGTTTGCCTCTTTTATTAGTCAAACAGAAGAGTTGTAAGTAGAATGCATTCTAAATATAATGCTTCTTAAATATATCGCAACAGATTTTAGCAGTGTAAGAGAGAACACTTTTTATTACAGTTAGTTTCACCAATTCTACTTTAATTTTTTCTAAAACTTCGATTTAGTTTTTGGCTTTTGTAGGAGTACAATCAGAGGCTGCTGAACTGCAGGAATGTGGGGAAGCTGGCTCACTGGTCGTCTAGCCCTTAGGATTCCCTGTAAAGGAGTGTTAGGTTGGTGGTTGGTTGGTTTGTTTTTGTGAGGCATTTAAATTGCCACTTCCCCCCCCCCCCCCCCCCCCCCCAATTACTGGGAAAGCAGTTTTTGGCACTTGAAACTCAAGGCAGTTGTTACCTGTTTCTCTACTAGACAATTTCTTAGCACGTTTGGAGTTTCTTTCAGCAACGCTCTTAATACCTTGAGATCTCCCTCTGCCGAGGCTGGCACACTTGCATCTGCACGTTTGCGTTGTGCTTGCGAGCAAGCAGCCCGTTTGTGTAGCAGCAGCAGAGGTATTTTTAGCTGACTGCATAGGGACGATATGTTCCCCTCTTTTCATCGTATTCGTTCCTCCTGCCCAGTGTGTAATTACTAAGTCAGGAGGATCTGGTTCATGATTTAACAGGACACTCACATCCCAGAATTCAGAACTTTTTCTATCATCCAATAATATTCCATTTTTCCCTGTGGAACAAATTCTCCATAGATATTCAATTTCTGTTTCCTCGACCTTCTGTCCATGTTTTTCTTGGAGGTTTGTCGATGGTTGGGAATTCCAGGGAAAGGTGGTGACCGTATTTCTCCTCTGACCGCTTTGGGGTTCCTCGGAGAGTTCTGTTTTAATGATGGATTTCAATTTAAGTTCTGGAATTTCTCCCTCCTTAAGAGGTATGGTTTCTGTGCTTTTGTCAGAATCCCATTCAACATTTGCATCACCAGTTTCATCCGAGTTTTTCTGAATATCATGATTCTCATCCCCGTGTGATGTTGTTAACTCTGGAATTTCTTTAACATCTGCGGAGCTGGGGTTTTTAAATGATGTCAATTCCAATTTTTCTTCCAAGGTTTTTGTTTTTTTCCTTTGGATTCTTTTAGCTCTTGTTTTAATTTGTCATGTTCTCTTATCGTTTGTTCTCGCCATTGGCAAGCAGATTGTAAGCATAATGCAAGTGCATGAGAAATTATGTCTTCTCCGCTTTTATCTGTCGGCGATTCCCGCTGTCCATTTACGTTTTTTTTTGGATTTTCTCCCACTCGAGCCAGCGGTGTCCTGGAAGAGGATTAACACTGTGCCACCGTAAACCGTCTGTCAAGCCTTTAGTCTGATTTTCTGAATGATTTGCCATCGTCCTGCCAACTATGCCGAAATGTTTATGAATGGATGATGTGGGTTTAAATAAGTCCCTGCCTTTTGCCCTGGCCTCTGGCAGCAGGCAGTGGCGTTACGGAGGTGGCCAGCATGCCAAGACCCGCTCTCATTTGCAAGTTCTTTAATGATGGGTGATTGGGTCTATTCTAGAATGAATGATTTATTTAATAGACACAAAGCTAACTGGCATAAGACTTAAAGCAGACTATTATGACACAGGAATAAGACAAAAGGGAATACTAGTATTATACACGTGGGGTTAAATGTGCCATTAAATGTACAGCTAGCTAAGAAATAGCATCACGTAGGATCCAATGTTTCTTCCCGCCAAATTGTTGAAGGGGCGCACGTTGAAATCCTTTCCCTCGATTTCCGGAAAAGGAGCCGCGACGTTGCGTCCGAGCTTCGGGAAGAAATTGTCTCGCACGTCGTTCCCAGGGAGCGTGTAAGAGACTTCTGCCTCTGTGACGAACAGTAGTACTTTTAGAGTGTGAAACAGGCCTTTTGGCCACCTATGTTTTTTTTTTTCTCTTCCCACATCTCTTAAGCTGGCAGAGCTTTTGGTGCCAGGAGATGATACCTGCTGGGCCTTGCCCGCCTGGGTTCTCTCTCCTGTCTGCAGCAGCCACCTGTGGTAGGGAAAGGGGGGTGATATGCCCTGCCCCGGGGCTAAGTGTGGATTTAAACTGGGCTGGGTGTCAGTGTTAGGAAGAGAGGTTTTTCATTCAGGCTGCCAAAATGAACACCTGTAAAATTCTAGCTCTGCATCCTGTGTAACGTGTTTCTATTTCGTATTTATGTAATCACAAAAAGCGAGGAAAGAGTAAAAGTGGCTGGTTCCCACTATTGCAACGTGAAGGTTTTTTAAAGGCTGCTGTATTTATGTTCTATTTTTCCACTCCAAGCTTGGCTTTTTCCCTCCTTTTTCAATGTCTGCTGCGTTGGGTGTCCCAAAGAGGGCTGGATTCCTCAGCAGGAGTCTTAGGGTATTTATGAACTGTGTCAATATTTCCCTGAAGTTCTGGGTGGTCGGAGTTGGCCTGGGCCTGTCAGGATGAGCCATAAGCAACTCAACCAAGCCCCTGAACCCTCCATGGATGTTTGAAACACTTCCACAGAAAGCCAAAGCAGTAATGATTGCAGAGGAAAAATTATAGGTGATTGCTTATGATTGGTGGGGAATTTCCTTGGGAGTTACTAACCTTGGACATGTGGAATTTTGGAGGTGGAATTCCAGTTTCAGCCACAGGCACCTGGATGAGAAAGACAATTGTTTCCCAGAGGAAGGGAAGTATTCTTTTGCTTATTAGTGAAGTGATCAGAACAAAGGAATGACTTTTTTGGGGACAAGCTTATTTATTACATGGGTGATAAGCACGTAACAGGAATGAACTACATGGATAAGAAGCAGTAACAGAAATAAAGATAGAAAGGCAGTGGATCAAATCATTATTACATCTTCTAGTAGTGATTAGGAAGGGATGTAACAGCAGTTATCCTAATACTGTCATCCTAGTCTGTACTTAAGCTGGGGAGTCCCATTGCAGAGAAAGACCAGAGAAACCCACCTGGTAAACCTTATGTGAATTATCCAAACTTCCTGCAAGTTGGTCTCACTTTTATATCGTTTCTTGTATAAGGATATGAGACCATATGTTTTGTTTTCCTTTTTTGTGACTTGGAGCTCTGTCGCACCTGTCCACTGGGCCGGGTGTTCAGGTATGTTGGGCATGCAGCTCCTGCTTTCCTGGCCGCCAGCCAGGCCCGGCAGGGTGCCGGCAGGGGGGCTGCGCGTGGAGCTGGCCGGGCCGCCCCTCGCTGCGCGCGACGGGTGGGTGGGAGTTGCGGCTGCGCCCGCCCGTTGTGGGCTCGGCAAAGCCCCCCCGCGTAGGGACGCTGCGCCCCTGGGGGCGGGGCGGGGCCGGGAGCCCGCGGTCCGTGCGGCGCCGCGAGCGGCTCGAGCACGGGAGTCGCCCGTGGCGCGGCGGGACGGCCCGGCTCGAGCGCGGGCGCTGGGAGGCGCACGCCGCTTGCCGGCGGGCCGGGAGCACGGCGCGTCCGCGCCGCGGGCGACTTTGGATGGGAATTGTGCTTTTGACCGGGTTTGTGTTGACATCGAGCAGCGGGAGCGTCGCTGGAGCGCGAGGCGTGCCCCGGGAGCGGGTGCCAGGTAAGTGTGGGGAAGCCGCGGCGGTGCCCGGGGGCCTCTGCTGTCCGGGGCTTTGTGCCGCTTGCTAGATCAGGTTGCTTAAGGAACCCCGTGGTCATCCGTGGTTTTGAGGGAAACCGGGCTCCGTGCAAGGTTGTTTCTTTAGAAACCAGATACCGGGAAAACAATTTTAGCTGAATTAGCTGTTTGACGCTGCGAGTGGTGCTTGCGTAACTAAGCAGCAGGTTTGCCAGTGTAAATTTTTTCACTTGCGTAAATCTTTTCTGTGTCCTTCCAGGCAAAAGCAGGAAAGAGAAGAGCTAATAAAGCATTTGAGCCGGTTGGTGGGCATGGAATTAATGGAAGAAGTAATAAAGGAGAGCGTTAAAGAAGCTTCAGCCAACGAGTTAAGGTATGTACGACGTGCTGCGTGCTGGCGTTTGCTTTCCCAAAGGTTTCCTAAATATGATGGACTTCCCTGTTTGCATCTCAGCCGATTGAATTGGCATTTGCTGGAGGTCTTCGCCTCAGCAGAGTCTTGGTTTGTTTTATTTGGAACCAGATGTGCCTTAGAAAGAGACCGGCAAGCCCAGATTGCCCGGTGTTCAGAAGAAGTGTGTGGCCGCTTCACGGAGCTCTTTGCGGAGGATGAGATTTTCCAGATTGCCAAGGAAACCCTTCAGGAGCTCCGGTGTTTCTGCAAGTACTTGCAGCGGTGAGTTACCAGCTTGGGACTAGCTGCTTCTCTTGGGAGCACTGGCATGGGGCAGTCGATAGAGATGGAACTACGGCTGTGTGGTTGTGTTCTATTTGAGACAGTTTTTTCTGTCTTATCTCCATGATAAGGGTAGACCTTACAGTCTTAGTACCAGCCTCTGCTAAATGACTGCACGTGGGGAGGGAATCACACCTTGTTGTAGTCAGGTGATGAGCTTGGTAGGAGATTCTAGCTTAATTTTGCCTAGAAACTCGTGGTAGTTTATCCTTGTATTCTTTCTGCTGATCGGTGGTTTTTCCCGGACGCCTGCTCGGTGCGTTGTGGTTGTCGTGGTGTCCGTTGCACAAATACGTGACGGCAGAGGTCTGCAGAAGAGTTCACGAATGTGACCTATTTATTCGCCCTCTTCCAAAGGCGGAGGGAAGAGGTGGCAGCTCGGACAGAGTTGAAACGTCAGATGAGGGCGTTTCCAGCTGCTCCCTGTGGCTTGGATTCCAAACATCGGCCGGAAGCGCCGTCCCCCGGTGCAGAGTGGCCTATAGCCGTGGAGAACTTGTGCAAGAGATTCGTAAAGCTGGGGAACGGAGGAAAGCTGGGGGAATGTCTTGCACGAGCGAGGTAAGGAATACTTCCAGCGGCATCGGTTGGCAATGTGGTTGATTTCAGGAAGCTAAGTTACCAAAATATCTTCCCTTGTGAATGTTAGTGGGTTTGCAGAACTGTTTGCTCTTAAATAGCCCCCAGAAGACTTTCTCCACGAATGCCGTGACCAAGACTGAAAATCCAAATAAATCCTTCTCTTAACGGCAGCTTTCTGAAGCCTCCGAAATATTTCCCAGGCCTCGGTGTTTCTTAGATTTGTTTAAAGTCCCTGTTTTTATACCAAAAATTACAGCCAAGAATATTTTGTTTCCAGATTGAGCTGGCTGAGACACGAGACAGTGCATGAAATGAAAATTCAGCACTTCTACCAGCAGTTGGTAAGGCAGGCTGGGGTCTGGTTCTTGTTTTCTTCAGAAGCCAGCTGCAACAGACGTGCCAGAGATAGCAGAAATGGCCAAAAGGCATGGCTAACCGTGCCTGAGCGTCCACTTGCAGCCTTGCTTCTGGGAGTGTTTTGGAATAAGGGGAGCAGGAAAGTCAGAGAACCATGGGGACAGTTTGGCTCGGAGAAGACCTTAAAGATTATTTTGTTCATTCCGTCCCCCCACCGTGGGCAGGGACACCTTCCCCTAAATGAGCGAAGGTGTTGAGCCAGATGATCCTCCCCGGTGTCATTTTAAGGATCTGATGGGTATTATGGGGTGTGATTTTTGTACCTGGATGGGGTGGGGTCTCGGATGGGCTATGGGGGGAGAGGAGTAAGTGACCTATCAGTGAGCTGGCTTGTGGCAGGAAAATACCGATGGAGATGTTGGAAGTGCAGCAGGAGGTCTGGCTTCCTGTGGCTCCTCATGCTCTCCAGTGGCCTGGAGTGTGTGTTGGATCAGTGTGGAAGTAAAGCAGTACACGTGTGCTCCTGAAATCCCCAGAGTAAGGCTCGTGTATCAGATTTAGCAGCTGCAGTTCCTGAAGGATGAGCAACAGATGTAAAGAATGAACTGACCGGTGGCTACTTGCAGTACTGTAACTTGTTCGGTGCAAGGCAGACGTTCGTCAGGTGGGAAAGAGCCCTGGGGTGGATCCTTTCACCAGTTTTTTTGTCTCTCTTGAAGGGATTTAGCTTGGACTCCCCTGGATCTCGTCTCGTTAATCACGGAACATATTCCAGTTCAACAAGAACACGTTTTCTGGAAGGCGCTCTTGGTTTTGCCCGGTGAGGATGACTATTCCAAGGATGATCCCAATAGGTAGGTTGAAGAGTTGACTGCCGGGGCCCTTTCTCCAACAGGGCAGGCTTCTTTTATTTAGGTAGAAGAAGGTTAGTAGTACGCAGTCCTTGATGTAATTTTGCCTGTATCGTGTCAAATTTCCGGCTTGTTTTTTTTCCTCCAGAGCACTCTAAACAATGTAGCTGTAATTTATTCCAGTGATCTGTATTTTCTAAGGTTGTTTAATTCCTTTTGCTCCTACTGAAAGCAAGACCTTGACAGATGATAATTTCGTGAAAATGTGTGGCTGTTTATTTGGGCTATTTATTCATAACCTGCATCTATAGAATTAGGGTAGATTGTGGTATCTTGGAGCTGCTGATACTAAAACCCTAAAATGGCAGTTTTGACAACAAAACCGCCCCAAAGCCCTTCTTTTTGTTTGCTAGGATACCGATGGATACTGGTTGAAAGCCAAGTTTACGGGAGACAGGATCGGTGAGAAAAATGCTTCGCGTACAGACGGCAAAATTCAAACGCTGACGTTCTTTAGTTCTTCTGGCACGCAGGACAGCAGAAGCGTTAAAGTCAGCGTGTGTATAAAGGTAGGTGAGAACAATTTCGTGATACCTAAGAGGCCGTAAGAGCAGGGTGGGCTCTTTTCCGGTGGGTGTTGTGTCCTGTCAGATGGAGGGAGATGATACCGGGAAGGATAGGGTTATTGAAAAGGTCTGAAAAAAGATTTTTTTTTTTTTTTTTTTTTTTTTTTTTTTCCTTTGTTTTCAATCAGGTGAGAAATACCTGCAGTAGTAGAACCTGAATTATCAATTCCTGGTCCCAGAGCGGGTGCTGAAGGGCACTCTGTGCTCAGCTCATCTATCAGACACATCCACGTCGGCCTGGCAACAGCTCGTCGTCTTAGGCTGCGTAGAACTCCCGGAAAAGGATGTCAAAGCTGAACGGCAGTGACAATAACCTGCAGATTTGGGCGTGAAAATAGCTTTGTTTAGCTGCTTTAATGTTGTCATCTTGTTGCCTGTCTAGGTGGCCCACGGTGCGCTCTCCGACTCGGAGCTTGATATGGCTGAGACGCCGAAGGACTTGCTTGGGACCGGTGGCCTCGTTCTTCTCCTGCCTGCCCGAGTTAGGAGCAAAGATGTTGCAGAAGAGGATGTTTACTGGCTTTCAGCTTTGTTGCAGCTGAAACAGCTGCTTCGGGCCAACCCTTTCCAGCCCATGGTTCCCTTGGTGGCTCTAGTCCTCAGTGAGGAAGAGGAGGCCGTGGAGAAAGGAGTAGAAGATGGTATGTAATTATTTTTGTGTCTCGAAAGCAGAAGTGTTTAGGGCTGCCCCGAGTAGAAGTGTTGTGGCTGGTGCAGCCTCTCGTGACGTCATCCGGTAAAGGGAGAGGCTGTGAAGTACAGCACTTGCCAGAGCCTTCGTAAAAATCTTGAGGCCTTAAGAGCTCACCAGTTTTGGCTTCCAGTTCTCCTTCACACAGGGTATTTGATCCTGAGAGCCTGTGGGCAGAGATGGAGGGGAGCAGCAATGCGGTGAATGGAATGCAGAGCGCGTGGTCCAAGGACTCGCGTTCTTTCTCTGTGTCCGTAATGAGTTTCCTTATTTTTTTAAGGTTCGATGCTCCAGGACTTGATTTCAGCCCGGCTTATTTCAGACGACACCGTTGTAGAGCTGCCAGGCTCTATCAATGACTTAGAAGGTGCCCGAAGGGTAAGAACAGCGAGATGCAGGAATTATTTTCCATTCTTTGTGACTGTTGTATTTTCACTGACCAGAGACCAGTGGCATTTGCTATAAAAAAAAATAATTTAACGTAAAACTGAAAACTGCACCGAGACCAAAATTCGTGGATTACCTAAACCTGCTCTTTTCAGCCCTGCCTGCGTCGGTGCTCGCTGGAGGAGTGCTGGTGGTAGGCAAACCTTTTTTATCCTTAAGCTCTTAGACCTAAAATGCAGAGGAGCCTTTGTAGTTCTCGTGGCTGCTGTGAGATTACCCAGAGTTATCCCGTCTTGGTGGCTGGGACTGAGATGCCTGTATCCTCTCGTGTTCCGTACACACAGAAGCTCGTACAGATCTCTCCCTGGCAAGCCCAGAGTGATGCTCCCCCACAAACCTTCACAACTTAGGTCTGCACTTCAAGGACTGCCATGATCAGACGTGGTATAGTCACCGCGGGCTGATTTCTGTGAATCTGTCCCAAGTTTTCCTGGATAGGTTTTCAACAACCCCAGCATCCTGCAGCAGGGAATTGCACTGCATAGCTATACCTCATGCGAACAGCCTCTGTTTTGTCTTGTATTTGGTGCTGTTGTCCATCTCGCCTGTGTTTTGTTTCCACAGCTGTCGGAGCCCTTTTAGGGCTCTATGTTCAAAGGCACCCCAGTGTTTTGTAGCTTATGGTATCGGTTCTTGTGATCTTTTTATTTTATTTGGCTTTTTGGAGCCAAGTCGGTTTTTCTTTTTGTGCTCTGTACTTCAGGACGCAGAGGCTGTATTGACCCTCCCGCAGCAAGCGGCGTGAGTGCACGGTAGTTAATTGGATTAGTTGTTTTCGGAGCAATCCTGAATTAAATCTGTTTGTTTCTATTGGTACGCGGTGAGAATTTGTTATTGCTGTGTCCGTGCGGCTCTGGCCGCACTTGTGGAGATGAAAAATAAGCGCTCGGGTCGCTCTGGACTCGCGATGGGAAATGTGTGTTTGGAGAAGCGTCGGTGAGTGAACACGGACTTTGCCGGGTGCCTGCAAAGCCGACTTTCATTGCACAAGGCACGTCTTTCTACAGTGTTACAAACTCACAGTCCAGCGGCTACGGAACTTCAGTTTCGAAGGCTACGTGTTTTACGTCTCCGATGACCTCGGATTGCAATCTCCTCGCCCGATCTCCCGTTAACTATCCTACTCTTTGTTTCGCCTCCTGCTCTTTGTCTTGCCTCTGCCAAACGCGGCCCGCCCCTCTCCCGAGGCCCCGCGGCAGCCAGAGCCGTTCTCCGTGGCGACGCTGTGAACCCGCACAGAGCGGCCCCCTGTGGAGAAACTGCTGCTGTTCTCTCGGAGCCCTGCAGCAGCGCTGAGTTGGGGCAGAGTGGTTGATGGGTTTTCGAGGGCAGAGCAGGGAACGGATAAATGAGGAGCGTCTGCTTCTGTTTACGGGAGGCTGAACCCACCAGTGGACCTAAAGCCTATGCCCATAATGAACAGTAGGAATTGTATCTTGTGTTCGTTCCTCTCGAGGTCTCTGCCAAGCGTGGGACAAGAACTGAAACAAAACTTGTTGAGGCCCTGGCAGAGAGAGAAGCAGCAAACGGTGTTGGGAGAGTTTGTGGGAGTGCCTGTCGGTGAGTCTTGTTGGGTGCCGTCCCTTTGTTCCCTGGGGAGGCACTCTGGGGGAAGCGTGTTGGGGCCGCGCCGCATCGGTGCCCTGCCGGCGTTTGCCCCTCGGCAGCCCTGGTGGTTGAGAGCTGCGCCTGCCCTGCTGCTGGCAGAGAAGGCATCACCCCTGGCATGGTCTGAGACTCCTGGTCTGGGAAAAGAGAGGTAAGAGAAGGAAGGATGAGAACCTAATGAACGTGGAAGGCGAAGGGATCGAGAACCAATAGGAAACCAAACAGTAAGAACTGTGTAACTTGGGACCAAGGAACATTGAACCAATGAATTTCTCTGGGTTTTGACTGCATCAGTCTGTGAAAAAGCCAGTAAAAATCATGTGTGATGGAACGATTTTCTCTGCAGCACCCGGGCAACGTGTGGATGAAATTATTTCTGTCGTGCATCCTGGCCGCAATAAAGTAATGCCTTGATTCTCTAACACTGTAAAACTGTTATTGGAGAGCTTTTGTTTTTCCTGGGGTTTCGGTGACACAAACTGCATTGTATCTTAGATGCGGCTTTTTTGCGCGCTTTACCGTTCAAAAGATCAAATCCAGATTTCCAGAGGTATAAATCGGCCCGAGTCCCCAGTAGCCAGTGGTGACACAAAGCAGGTAGCAGGGAGGAGAGGTTGGAGAAACGTTCCCTGGCAGTTGTCAGCTGTGAAGTTGCAGCAGGCAGCAGAGTTCTGCAATAGGGATGTCCTCATGTTCTTTTAAGAAAAAAATACTCAATCTTTATTTAATAAATACTGCTCAATCCCTCTCCCTGTTCTGTCCTACTTTTTGTCTCTGTCTCCCTCCCTGCCCCTATCTTTCCCTTTCGTCCTTTCTTGCTCTCCTTTTCCCTTTGTCCTGCAGCGGGACTGTATTTCTTTGTCCCTCCCACCGTCCTTTTGCCTGTACCTGTCTGCATCTGCTGCTCAGTCCCCCTCCCTCACGGTACCCTTCTCTTGAGAAGCCTGTGTCCTGCTGCCCATGCCTCTCTTTCTCCATGTCTCTGCTGCGCCTTGCCCGTCGTCCCCCCACGCCCCCGTGCCGTGGTCATTTCCTCTCTCCGTCCTTGTTTCTCTCTTTGTCTCTGTATCCCTCTGTCCCTCCTGTGTTTTTACTGCTCTGTCTTTTTCTCTGTCCTTCTCCATGCCTCCCTGCTGTTCCTTTTGATTCTCTGTGGCCCTGTCGTGCTCCCTGTGCCACTGTTTCTCACTGGATCCCTCTCTCCTGTCCCTATTCTTTTTTAATCCCTCTCTGTTGTGCTGCCCATGCCAGGTGTTGGTTTTTTTTTTTCAATTTCATCCTGCAGCCTGCTTCTCCTTTTCTTCCTGTGTCCCCTCTGCTCCCAGTCCCTCTTCCTGCCTCTCCTGGTCTCTCCCTGGCGCTGCCATCGCAGCGCTCGGTGGGTCCGTGAGCGCAGGTTGGGATCCCGGAGCTGCAGCCTCTCGGGGGGGCAGCGGCGGCGTGGTAGGGAAGGGGTGGGACAAGTCGTGCCCCTGCCCCGGGCGCAGGCACGGAGCGGAGCCTGAGCGGGAGCCGTGGCACCGTCGCGGGACACGCTGCCCCCGTGCCGCGGGGCGGCCACCAGCCCGCGACACCGGAGCTGGGGAGGAACTTGAAGCCTTCTGGGCGCTTGGCCCCCTTTACTTGTGCCAGCAGGGCTCCTTTTTGGGGGATGTACACGTGGAAATGGGTTTATTAAAGCGGCATGCTGCTGTCCAGGGCAGTTTGACTCGTTTTGTGCTTTCTTTGGGGGTGAGGAAAAAAGGCTGGGGGAGGGGGTGGAGACTCGGGGGCCGTGATGTCATTTGGGGCACCCCAATGTCCCTGGGAGAGCCACGAGAGCCATGATGCGGTGGAGGAGCAGGTGAGTGGGGAATGAGGGGGGCCATTGCTGGGTGCCCTCCCCAAGGGGGAGCCAAAAATGGCAGAAAACTCACAGGGACGGGGTGTGTGTAGAATACTATAACCTGACAAGGTTTTCATTTTGACGTCTGTTGATAAACGATACTAATTTGGATATAAATTGGTTTTGAAATAAGCTCGCTCTATCTACTCTATTACATACAGGAATATAAGTAACTCGGGATAGAGAGCTGTAGGTTTTGAAAATAATGACGTGACCTTTTTATACAGGAATGAAACAAGCGAGTGCCTGAAACCACGAGAACGGACGGTCGGGGCGAAGGCGACGCGAAGCGCTCCGAGCCGGCTTTTCTCTGTGTTCGCTCGCTGCCCCGGAGCGCGTCCCAGCCCTCGGCTGCGCCGGGCGGCGGTGCTGCCGCCTGGTGGCGAAAGCGCGGTACTGCCGCCCCCGGCACAGCGCCCCGGCCCTGCCCGCCGCCCCGTGCCGGGCGAGGAGCGGGAGCGAGCGGGGCCGTGTCCGGAAACGGAGGGCGCCCGAGGGGAATGACAGCGGTGGGGGGGGGCCCGGCGGGGCCGGTTTTGCCGGGCAGCAGAGACGCGGTGGCACCGCGACACGGGGCGGGGGGCAGCGGGCGGGCGCGGTCGGAATTGAGCTGCCCACGTGCCGCTCCCAAGAGGGCGGCTCGGGAAGGAAGGCGCAGTTGGGCACCCTCGGGACGGCGTCAGGGACGCTTGATTGGCACGCGCCGGGACCCTCCAGGGGCCGTGTCCGGCATCGGCCACACACAAGATGGCGGACGCGGCGGGGGCTTGGCAGAGGCGTCCCCGCCGATGCCTGCCGCCGCTCGCGCGGCTGTCGCCCGCCTCCGGCGCCGCTGACCCGGCCGGCCGTGTCCTCGCACCGCGCAACGCCGCGGAAAATCGCGCCGAAAGCGCGGGGCCGGCGTCGGAGTCGGGGCCGGATTCAGGCAACCGACTAGACAGACGCCCTCGTCACGAGTGGGGGGGGGGGGCGGGGGGGGGCCTTAATGTACCATAACAAAGATGGCGGCACGACCGGAAGCGGCTTCTGCCAGCACCCAAGATGGCGACGAGAGGGCGGAAGTCAGGTGATTGCCACACTAACGATGGCGTCTCGGTCCGCGACCGGATTGACCTTCTAAACATGGCGGATAGCGTGCGCATGCGCCTTGGGTAGGTACGAAAAAGCGCGGGAAAGAAGGACCCCGCGTCCGTCTATTCGGCTGCCTGAACGCGACCCCGTCGCCGACGCCGACCCAGCGCTCTCGGCGCGATTTTCCGCGGCGTTTCCCGGTGTGCGGACACGGGCTGTGGGGTCAGCGGCGCCGGGGGCGGGCGGGAGCCGCGCGGGCGCCGGCAGGCAGCGGCGGGGACGCCTCCCTACCGCTCGCGCCGCTCCCGCCCCCCGAGAAGCCCCCGCGCCACGCGCCGCCGTGCCGGGCTCTCCTCGCCTCCCCTCCGGCCCGGGGAGATGCGGGGAAACACAAAAGCAGCGAGGAAGAGCAGCCACCGGAGCTGCCCGAGCCCTTCCCCCGCCCGAAGGGCGGCGGCTGCCCGGAGCAGCCAGCGAGGCTGGAGCGGCTCTTTCCCGGGAGGTGAGAGCTGGGGCGGGGGGGGGGGCCGGAGCTGGAGGCAGACTTTTCCCGGCAGGGGAAATGCAGGGAGGATTTTAGGTCCCAGCAGCTCTCGGTGAGTGCCGGATGGAGCCCACGGGCTGAGCCGCGTGGCGGCTGTGGGTGCTGTTCGTGTCCCCAGGAGCTGCTGGAATGGCAGAGGTGTGGGAAGTGCTTTCTCCCAGGTGTGGCCAGCACCGAGGCGGGAATGAGCTAAAACTGTTCTTTGTCCCTCTGCCGTTCCCAGCCCAGGACTAAGCTGGTGTTCCCTGAGTGGCCGCAGTTCCCTGGATGTGGTGGGAGGAGTTCTCTGCCGGAGAGTGCGAGAAATGTCCCTGCTGGTTGCCGTGTCCTTGGTGGGCAGAGAACGCTGATCTTGGCAAGGTGGGTTTGTGAGTATTGAATCGATCCCAGCTCCTTTATAATGAGGTGTTTTAATGAGTCATCACCAAGGACTATTTTTAGCCAGCTTCAGTTAAGTTTGTTTTTCACAGGTTTCGTGTTGTTTTGATGGCGAAATCACCAAAGCCCGAAGTTTGCTGAATAAACCCTGAAAAGCTTCAGCGAAGCAACCCTGAGAGCTGACCTGCAACTGGCATCAAGCAGCTATTATCCGTGGAAAAGAAAGGCCCGTGCCCCAGTGTGTCAGGTGTAGAGAAGGAGCTGTCCAAGGAATGAGCAGCAAATCCTTTCTGCACCTGCCCTCACACTGGGACTGGCAACAAGCCCAGGTGTGAGCTGTGAGGATGGTGAGGGGTCAGAGCAGCCCCAGGTGTGAACCCTTAGGATGATGAAGGGCGAGAGCAGCCCCAGGTGCGAGCTGTGACAGTGAGGAGAGGGCGGCTCTTGCGGGTGGCTTTTTTAGGAGGGGTTTCCTCAGCTCACTTTTGCATGGAGATGCTGGAGGAGAGGGGCTTCTGGTGGGTTCCTGCGGGGTCTCTCATGGAACGACGGTGAGAGCATCTCCCAGGGTCTGGGGAGCGCCTGGATGTGGAGTATTGCATAAAGGAGGTGCCGAGGGACGAACCTTTGTGCCGGGCAGCAGCAGCTGAGCAGGTGAGCCACCGTGTGGGCTTGCAAGGGGGCTCTTTCTCCTTTTCCCTTTTGATTTCATCTTGCCACCAAAAGAGTTTAAATTGAGGGCAGAAGCTCCTCTTCCATTATTGTCTTGTGTTGGAACTGGGGGGGATCCCTCCTTTCCTTAGGATTTTCAGTGTATTGATTGAGGGAAAACTTGCCTTTTCTGTGGTGTTAGGAGTATTAGTTGACCGGGAATCCCCGTGTTCCATTTTTAAATGGAAGGGGAAGCATGGATGTTGCCATTTAATGGGTTTGAATTGAGCGTAACCACCCCCCCCCCCCCCCCCCCCACACCATTTTCATCACCCTGAGGTTTCCGTTGAGGGGGAAAGCCCTGTTGTCTCTGCTTTTTAAGGGTCATAATTGAGGTAAACATCCCCCTTTCCCATCATTGAGAGATTTGATGAAAACCCCTCTCTTTCTGCTGTGTTAGAGGATTAAATTGAAGGGGAGAATCTATTTCTTTGCCATTGTATTGGTTTAAGTTGAGGTAAACACCCCCTGTTGACTCAGTTTCAGGGTTAAAATTGAAGGGAACTCCAGCCTTTGCAGCATTTGAAGGGTTTAAATCGGGGCGTGCCGCTGCATTTGAGGGCGCTTCTGCCCGCGC
>JACSVZ010000547.1:0-17018 GCA_014706295.1 Lycocorax pyrrhopterus obiensis | reverse complement strand
TGTAGAAGAGGTCGGATGCCGCGATAACGAGGCAAGATGAGGAGTATTCAACCGACCAATAGCATCGTGAATATCAGCAGGCTTAGGAGAGGAGCAAGGTATGGCCCTGAGGTAGGAACCAGAGGCGCAAAAGAGCAAGTTGGGCTAGGGTGTAGGGGGAAAGTATGGCCTTGAAGCTGGTTGATGAAGGCAGAACTTACGTCGAGTAGCTCGGTTCTCGTGAGGATTACGATTAATAGATAACCAGGTTCTCTGGCTTGGGAGTCCTTGAAAGCTGTTGGCGGAGGGTATTACCTAGGAGGTGGGCGAAACTTATGGACTGGTGAATGCATAAGGGTGCTAGGATATTCCTCGTTTGGAGTGGCGGTGTTATGTACAGTAAAACATCCTCGATCTTGGGCGACGCTTGTCCCATGTTGTCGGGTAGGATCACTTGGGTTTGTGGTACTTGGAATGGGAATGTGCCTGGGAGGGTGTATGTCCGTTATGCATCGTTATGGGCCTTCGTATTTGAGTTTGGTTAGGAATGGCATTACTAGTTATGTGGAATATACTGCATTGATTTAGTGTCTGATGTGGACAATAATTGTATGCAAAGAAATACATACCCGAAAACCATGTATAAAACATGGGGGGGGAAGGGGGGGGTAGCTGGAGTTCCTGTAGTTAAATTTCTATAACAGTGGCTTTTCAGGCCGTAGGTCTTGGATAGAGTCCAAGTAGGAACTTATGATAAATTTTGTTTTGTTTATAAGTGCATTGTTCATTTTAGGGGGGCTAGCAGTTGCGTCCAACCCCTCTCCGTATTATGGGGTGTTGGGTCTGGTTGTGGCTTCTATTGTAGGATGCGGGTGATTGGTAAGTTTGGGGGTTTCTTTTGTGTCTTTGGTGCTAGTTATGGTGTATTTGGGTGGTATGTTGGTGGTATTTGTTTACTCAGTGTCTTTAGCGGCCTGATCCGTATCCCTGATCTTGGGGGTTAGTTGACGAGGTAGGTTGGGATATTGGATTAGGTTATGGGGATTGGTTATTGTTGTGGGGGTTTGTTGTGGGCGGAGTTTTTTAGAAGTAGGCGTGGATGGGGGGACGGTTTTAATAATGTGGGCCTGGTCCATGAACTCGGTTAGATTTTAGTGGTGTGGCTATGTTTTACTCGTCGGGGGCGGGGCTGTTTTTAATTTCAGGGTGAGGTCTGTTGCCTGGACTTTGTTTGGTTGTTTTAGAACTTGTGCGGGGGGTTATCGCTCGGGGGGCCGGATTCGGGCTGTTTAGTCCGGTGGGTCAGAAGGTAGTTTAGTTGGAAAAATGCCAGCTTTGGGAGTTGGTGATGGAGGTTTGAGCCCTCTCTTTCTGATTTGGGTAACTCTAAGAAGGGGTGTAACCCTTCAGTCTTTTGGCTTACAAGACCAATGTTTTTATAACCTATTAGAGTTAGTTAAAGTTTGAGTATTTTGTTTTCTAGCAACGCCCTTGCGATGGGGAATAGGACTAGAATGATTGTGGAAGTAGGTGAATGAGGCTAGTTGTTCCGATGATAATGAATGGGTGTTCGACTGGTTGGCTTGCCCCACTCACGTTAGGATGAGTAAGTTGGCGACTAGGGTTCAGAATAGGATTTTGTGATAATGGTCGGAAGGTTATTGAACGTTTGTTTTGATGTATGGAGGAGGGGAATGAGGAATAGGACTAGGACTGAAGCGGCTAGGGCTAGGACTCCTCCTAGTTTGTTTGGGATTGAACGGAGATGGCGTATGCAAATAGGAAGTAATCATTCTGGTTTAATGTGGGGAGGCGTTACTAGGGGTTAGCTGTGTGAAGTTTTCTGGGTCTCCTAGTAGGTTTGGGGAGTATAAGTGCTAGGGAGACCAGTGCGAATGATTATTAGTGCGAATCCCCAGAATATCTTTGATGGAGTAGTACGGGTGGAATGGGATTTTATCCACACGTCTGATGGAATTCCCAAGTGGGTTGTTTTGAACCTGTTTCGTGTAGGAAGGTGAGATGTACTAGGGTTAATCCGACGATTACGAAAGGTAGTAGGAAGTGTAGCGCAAAGAATCGGGTTAATGTAGGGTTGTCCACAGAAAATCCTCCTCAGGCTCATTCTACCAGTGTTTGTCCAATGTAGGGGATTGCTGAGAGTAGGTTGGTGATAACTGTAGCGCCTCAGAATGATATTTGTCCTCAGGGAAGGACGTATCCTACGAAGGCGGTTGCTATTAGGGTTAGAAGTAGAATTACTCCAATGTTTCAGGTTTCTTTGTTTAGGTATGAACCGTAGTAGATTCCTCGGCCAATGTGGATGTAAATGCAGATGAAGAATAGCGAAGCTCCGTTTGCGTGTAGGTTTCGGATTAGTCACCCGAATTGGACGTCTCGGCAAATATGGGCTACAGAGGCGAATGCTAGGGAGGTGTCTGCTGTGTAATGTATGGCTAGCAGCAGTCCTGTAATGATTTGAGTGATAAGGCAGATGCCCAGTAGAGAACCGAAGTTTCATCAAGCTGAGATGTTTGATGGGGTTGGAAAGGTCGAATTAGGGCGTTGTTGATGGTTTTTAGTAGGGGGGTGGTTTTTACGTAGATGAGAGCCATTGGGGGTTCTGTATGTGGATATTAGAATAATGAGATTGATAAGGCGAATGATCCTAAGTAGGCTTTGATTAATCCGGTGTTGAAGGTTGGTGGTGGTTTTTGATGCTATGACTTGTAGGTTTTGCCAATCCTTCTGGGCCTAGTATTTTGTATCCAGGATAGGTCGATAAGTGGGAGGCAACGTTTTGGCCCCGCTGAGTAGTTTTGTTGTGTTAAATCGGTGGACCAAGGGGTTGAAGTATCCTAGGTTCGTAGAGAAGTTTTGAGAAGGTGTTTTGTTTGGGTATAGTTAGGGTTTTGGGCTACTTTTGATAGTTCTAGAGCTAGGAGGATCCTAGTAGTGTTACTACAAGTGCTGTGATTTTAATGTATAGCGGTATGGTTATCGGTGGAGTTTTTGTGGGGATGATGTATGAGGGTGATTAGGAATCCTGCTATAATGCTTCCTAATGCGAGTCGAGTAATTGGTCGTAGGATGGCTGGGTTGTTTTCGTTTATTGGGGTGAGCGGAGGAATGCGGACAAAGCCTGTTTGGACTATTAGGTTATTCGTGTAGTGTAGACTGCGGTGAATGCTGTGGCTAAGAGGGTTAGGGTTAAAGCTCAAGTGTTTAAGTAGGAAGTGTTTAGGTTTTCAATGATTTGGTCTTTTGAGGTAGAATCCTGCTAAGAATGGGGTTCCTATTAGAAGCTAGGTTTCCGATGGTTAGGCAGGAAGTGGTTGTTGGCAGCATTTTCTGGAGACCTCCTATGTTTCGGATGTCCCTGTTCTCCATTGAGGCTGTGGATGATGATTCCAGCGCACAGGGAATAGTATCGCTTTGAAGAATGCGTGAGTTGAGATGCTGTAGGAATGCTAGTTGGGGTAGGTTTAACCCAATTGTTACTATTATTAGTCCTAGTTGGCTGGATGTGGAGAAGGCAATGATTTTTTTGATGTCGTTTTGGGTTAGGGCACATGTGGCTGCAAATAGGGTTGTCAGGGCTCCTAGACATAGGCATAGGGATAGAACAGTGGGTTATTGCTGATAATGGGTGGGTTCGGATTAGTAAAAAAGATCCCCGGCTACCACTATTGTACTTGAGTGGAAGTAGGGGCGGATACAGGAGTTGGGCCTTCTATTGCCGCTGGGAGTCAGGGGTGAAGTCCAAATTGGGCGGATTTGCCGGTTGCAGCTAGGACTAGGCCTAATAGTGGGAGTGTTGGGATTTGTTCTAGGGCAGAGATTTGGTTTGATTTCTCATGTGTTTGTGGTGTAGGCTAGTCATGCTATGCATATGATTAGTCCTACATCTCCTACCCGGTTGTAAAGCACTGCTTGTAGGGCAGCGGTGTTGGCTTCTGCTCGGCCATGTCATCAGCTGATTAGGAGGAATGATATGATTCCTACCCCCTCTCAGCCGATAAAGAGTAGGAATAGGTTGTTTGAGATGATTAAGATGAGTATTGCGATTAGAAATAGTAGGAGGTAGGTAAAGAATTTTGTGATGTGCGGGTCCGAGGCTATATATCATGTTGCAAATTGTAGGATGGATCAAGAAACGAATAGGGCGATTGGGAAGAAGGTTAGTGAGTAGAAGTCTATTTTTAAGCTGACGGGAATTTTGAAGTTTATGATGAACTTTCATTCTCCAAAGGGTAGTGAGATTTTCCGTTCCCGAGTGGAGGTGGATAGTCATTGGAATCAGGCTTGTTAGGAAGGATGCTTTAACGGCATTTGTTGATGGTGATTGGGGTGTTTTTGAGGCTGTCTGAGAGTATTGGGAAGATGATTGGGGTGAAGAGGATAGCTAGGGTGAGTAGTATGAATGTGTTTAGGACTAGTGGTTGGTCCATTACTTTCACTTGGATTTGCACCAAGATGACTGGCTCCTAAGACCATTGGATTACTATTATCCTTTGAAAGTAAGGGGGCTGAGGTTTCAGACTCAGATACAAGAGTTAGCAGTTCCTGTTGGTTAAACCCTCCCCTCGGCAAGCAAGAAGATTTTAACTTCTATTTTTAGAATCACAGTCTAATGTTTGGGTTGAAACTATGCTTGCATATGGGGAATGCCTGAGATGAGTTCAGGTTTGAAAATTAGTAGGATTATGGGGATTATATGTAGAGCTATCAGTAAGTGCTCTCGTGTGGAAGAGTTTTGTATTGAGGTGATGTGGGATGGTAATGTGCCTCGTTGTGTTATCGTTAGTATGTATAGAGTGTATGAGGCGGTTAGGAAGATTGCGGTTCCTGTTAGGAGGATTGTTAGTGAGGATCAGTTGAACAGGGCGGTTACGATGGTTAGTTCCGCTATATAGGTTGGTAGTTGGGGGGAGGGCTATATTTGTCAGGTTGGCTAGAAGTCATCAGATGGCTATTAGTGGTAGTAGGGGTTGGAGACCTCGTGTGAGTAGGAGAATTCGGCTGTGGGTTCGTTCATAGTTTGTGTTGGCTAGGCAGAATAGTATTGAGGAGGTTAGGCCGTGGGAGACTATCAGAATTATTGCGCCCGAGAAGGCTCATTGGGTTTGGATTATGGTTGCGGCGATAACCAGGCCTATGTGGCTTACAGACGAGTAGGCGATTAATGATTTTAGATCGATTTGTCGCAGGCAGATGGCGCTTGTTATTAGTGCTCCTCATAGTGCCAGTGTGATGAAGGGGTAGTGTAGGTTGTTTGTGGAGGGGTTAACTAGGATGGTGATTCGTATGATGCCGTAGCCTCCTAGTTTGAGTAGGATGGCGGCTAGTAGTATGGATCCGGCAATTGGGGCTTCTACATGGGCTTTGGGTAGTCATAGGTGTAGGCCATATAGTGGGGCTTTTACTATGAAGGCTAGTAGTAGGGCTAAGCTTGAGATTAGGCCCCGATCAGGAGGTGGATACTGTTGAGTGTGAGAGTTTTAGTATTGGGAAGTATAGTGTCCCGGTTTGGTTATGAAGGTTGAGGATGGCAATTAGTAATGGGAGTGAGCTTACGAGTGTATAGAATAGCAGGTAGATTCCTGCGTTTAGTCGCTCAGGTTGGTTTCCTCATCGTGTAATGAGAATTAGAGTCGGGATTAGGGTTGCTTCAAATGCGATGTAGAATAGCATGAGCTCTGAGGCTGAAAAGGCTAGTAGGATGAATGGTTGTACTAGGATTATTGTTGTGATGAAGATTCGTTTGCGGACAGCGGGTTCTTGATCTAAGTGGTTTTGGCTTGCTATGATTATGAGGGGTAGGAGTCAGCATGATAGTACCAGTAGGGGTGAAGAGATTTGGTCAACGAATGTTCAGTAAGTGAGGCCTTTACTTGGGTAGTAAGTTGGAACAAGTCATTGAAGGCTAACGGTGGCGATTAGTAGGCTATGCGCTGTTGTGTTAGTTCATAGGTGTTTGGGAGGGGAGAGCAGGGTGAGAGGTAGGAGTATAATGGTTGGAATAATGATTTTTAGCATTGTAGGAGGTTGAAGTTGTGTAGGTGGTCGGAGCCGTGGGTTCGGGTGGAAGCGACTAGCAGTGCTAGTCCTGTTCCTGCTTCGCAGGCGGAGAATGCTAGTATGAGGATGGGCAGTAGGGTGGAAGATGATGCTTGGGTTTGAATAGGTCATATTGATAGGGCGACGTATATAGACAGCATTATGCTTTCAAGACATAGTAGGGCTGAGATTAAGTGTGTCCGGTGGAAAGCCAGTCCTAGGCTGCTTAGGGTGAAGGCAGAGTAGAAGCTTAAGTGAAGGGCAGACATAAAGAAAGTTATAGGGTATGAGCTATAATCTGTTGAGTCGAAATCAACTGTCTTGGTTAGACTAACTTTCTGTTACTCTGCTCATTCTAGTCCTCCCTGAATTCACTCGTAGATTAGGCCTAAGGTGAGTAGGAGGATTAGGATGGAGGCTCACATCAGTGTAGTAATAGGGTTTTGTAGTTGGATGGCTCATGGCAGTGGGAGCAGTAAGGCAATTTCTAGGTCAAACAGCAAAAATAAGATCGCTACTAGGAAGAATCGAATTGAAAATGGCAGCCGGGCGGACCCCAGGGGATCGAAGCCACATTCGTATGGGGACAACTTTTCCGGGTCTGGGTTTATCTGTGCTAGTCAGAAGTTTAGGGCTGTTAGGGCGATGCTCAGGGTCGAAGTTAGGACAATTATAAAGAGGATTATGTTCATTACTCTTCTCTGGGTTTAAACCAGATTCTAAGGATTGGAAGTCGATTGTAATTGATATACTAGAAGAGTAGGATCCTCATCAGTAGATAGTGATGTATAGGAATAGTCATACTACGTCTACGAAGTGTCAGTATCATGCCGCTGCTTCAAAGCCAAAATGGTGTTTTGGTGTGAAGTGGAATTTGATTAGGCGTAGTAGGCATACCAGTAGGAAGGTAGAGCCAATGATTACGTGTAGTCCGTGGAATCCGGTTGCGACGAAGAAAGTAGAGCCGTATACTCCGTCGGCGATGGAGAATGGGGCTTCGTAGTACTCTATGGCTTGTAGGGCAGTGAAGTAGAAGCCCAGGAGAACTGTCAGGGTAAGGGCATGGATTGCTTGTTTTCGATTGGCTTCTATGATGCTATGGTGGGCTCATGTGACTGTTACTCCTGAGGCCAGTAGAATGGCGGTGTTTAGTAGGGGGACGTCTATTGGGTTTAGGGGTTTGATTCCGACTGGGGGTCATTGTCCCCCTAGTTCTGGAGTTGGGGCTAGGCTGGAGTGGAAGAATGCTCAGAAGAAGCCTAGGAAGAAGAATGCCTCTGATGTAATGAATAGGACTATTCCATATCGTAGGCCTTTTTGTACTGTGGGTGTGTGGTGACCTTGGAACGTGCTTTCTCGTACAATATCACGTCATCATTGGAATATCACTAGGGCAGTGGAAGCTAGTCCTGTGATGAGCAGGTATGGGGAGTTGTGGTGAAATCACACGGTTAGGCCGGATGTAGTAAGTAGGGCAGCGGTTGCTCCAAGGATAGGTCATGGGCTTGGATCTACTATGTGGTAAGAATGTGCTTGGTGAGCCATTGAGGTTTAGATGTTTTCTTGTAGGTATAGGCTTAGTAGTAGGACGAATACGTAGGCTTGGATTATAGCTACTGCTACTTCTAGGATGGTTAGTAAGAATAATACTAATAATGTTAGTAGCGAGACTACTGGTATAGTTGAGACTAGGGAGATTGTGGCTGTAGAAATGAGTTGGATTAGGAGGTGGCCTGCTGTCAGGTTGGCTGTTAGTCGCACTCCTAGGGCCAGGGGTCGGATAAGTAGGCTGGTTGTTTCAATTAGGATTAGTGCTGGAATTAGTGGTGTTGGGGTGCCTTCTGGTAAAAGGTGTCCTAAGGAGACTGATGGCTGGTTTCGTAGTCCTGTTAGCAGGGTAGCCAGTCATAGGGGGAAGGCCAGGGCCAGGTTTATGGACAGCTGGGTGGTGGGGGTAAATGTGTATGGTAGTAGGCCTAGTAGGTTGACTAGCAGTAGGAAGATTATTAGTGAGGTTAGGATTAGGGCCCACTTGTGCCCTTTTTTGTTTAGGGGTGTCATCAATTGTTTTGTAATTAGGTTGATTAGTCACAGCTGTAGTGTTGAGAGTCGGCTAGTGATTCATCGGTTGCTTTGGGATGGTAGTAGAAGGGCGGGGAATGTTATTGAAATGAGGATTAAGGGGATCCCTAGTAGTGATGGGCTTGAGAATTGGTCGAAAAAGCTTAGGTTCATGGTCAGGTTCAGGGGGTAGTAGCTGTGGTTGTAGTTGGTGCGTTGGATGGGGGGTTAGTAGATAAGAATGACAGGGTTTTAGGTTGGATAATCATGGAGTAGGTGATTCATGAAATTAGCATGATAAAAAATCATGGATTTGGATTTAGTTGGGGCATGTCATTAAGGAGGATGGTTGTTCCTCTTTCTCTAGCTTAAAAGGCTAGTGCTGGTTCATAGCTTCTTAATGATTAGGATGATAGAAGGGAAGATCAGTTCTCGAAATTAGCGAGGGGGGCAGATTCAACTACAATTGGTATGAAGCTGTGATTAGCTCCGCAAATTTCTGAGCATTGGCCGTAGAATACTCCCGGCCGGGTAGCGACGAATGAGGTTTGGTTGAGTCGCCCTGGGATTGCGTCTGTTTTGACACCTAGGCTTGGAACAGCTCATGAGTGTAAAACATCATCGGCGGTGACGATGACTCGAACTGGTGATTCTATTGGAACTACTACACGGTGGTCTACTTCTAGTAGGCGGAAGTGTCCTAATGGTAGGTCTGAGGTTGGTGTTATATAGGAGTCGAATGTTAGGTCTTTAAAGTCTGTGTATTCGTAGGATCAGTATCATTGATGACCGATGGCTTTTAGGGTGAGGTCTGGTTCGTTAATCTCGTCTATCATGTAGAGGATTTGTAGGGAGGGTAGTGCTAGTATGATTAGGACGATTGCAGGGAGGATAGTTCATACTAGTTCAATTTCTTGTGCGTCTACCGTGCTTGATGAAAGTTTTTCGGTAAGTATTGCGGTCAGTAGGTAGAGCACTAAGCTGCAGATAGCTAGAGCTGTTATTAGGGCGTGGTCGTGGAATTGTACTAGTTCTTCTATGATAGGGGATGAAGCGTCTTGGAATCCGAGTTGTGAGTGATTGGCCATTGATTAGTGTTGAGGTGTACTGGGCTTTCACCTGTAATTCAGCCTCGACAAGGCTGTGTAATGGTTTTACTAACACCTCTAATGAGAAAGAAGCATAAGTGGTATATATGCGGTTGGCTTGAAACCAACATATGGGGGTTCGACTCCTTCCTTTCTTGTACTTGGACAAAGGCTGGTTCTTCGAAGGTGTGGTATGGGGGTGGGCAACCGTGGATTCACTCAACGTTTGTGCTGATTAGTTCTGGTTGGGTGGCTTTACGTTTAGATGCGAAGGCTTCTCACACGATGAAGACTAGTATGATTACAGCTGTTAGTGAAATTAATGATCCCACTGAGGAGATCGTGTTTCATAGCGTGTAGGCGTCAGGGTAATCTGAGTATCGTCGAGGCATTCCTGCTAGCCCTAGGAAGTGTTGTGGGAAGAAGGTGAGGTTGACTCCTACGAATATTACCCCGAAGTGGGTTTTTGCTCACGTAGAGTGTAAAGTGTATCCGGTGAATAGTGGGAATCAGTGAGTGAAGCCTGCTAGGATTGCAAATACCGCACCCATTGATAGGACGTAGTGGAAGTGGGCTACTACGTAGTAGGTGTCGTGTAGAGCGATGTCCAGTGAAGAATTTGCAAGGACGATTCCCGTTAATCCTCCAATGGTGAATAGGAAGATAAAGCCTAGGGCTCATAGTATTGGTGGGTCTCATTTGATTGTACCTCCGTGCAGTGTTGCCAGTCAGCTGAACACTTTAATTCCGGTTGGGATAGCAATGATTATAGTAGCAGAGGTGAAGTACGCTCGGGTGTCTACATCTAGTCCTACTGTGAATATGTGGTGGGCTCAGACAATGAAGCCTAGGAATCCAATGGATAGCATGGCTCACACCATTCCTATGTAACCGAATGGTTCTTTTTACCTGCGTAGTATGCTACTACGTGGGAGATGATTCCAAATCCTGGTAGAATTAGGATGTAGACCTCTGGATGTCCGAAGAATCAGAATAGGTGTTGGTATAGTACTGGGTCTCCTCCGCCTGCTGGGTCAAAGAAGGTCGTGTTGAGGTTACGGTCTGTTAGGAGTATAGTGATGCCGGCAGCAAGCACTGGTAGGGAGAGTAGGAGGAGTACTGCGGTGATGAGGACGGATCACACGAATAGGGGTGTTTGGTATTGTGACAGAGCAGGTGGTTTTATGTTGATTGCTGTTGTAATGAAGTTGATTGCTCCTAGGATAGAGGAAATACCTGCTAGGTGAAGTGAGAAGATGGCCAGGTCTACAGAGGCTCCGGCATGGGCGAGGTTACCAGCCAGTGGGGGGTAAACAGTTCATCCTGTTCCTACCCCTGCTTCTACCGTTGAAGAAGCTAAGAGTAGTAGGAATGATGGTGGGAGTAGTCAGAAGCTCATGTTATTTATTCGTGGGAATGCTATGTCTGGGGCACCGATTATTAGGGGTACTAGTCAGTTTCCGAACCCTCCGATTATAATTGGTATGACTATAAAGAAGATTATTACGAAAGCATGGGCTGTAACTACTACATTGTAGATTTGGTCGTCTCCCAGCAGAGCTCCGGGTTGTCCTAGTTCCGCTCGGATGAGGAGGCTTAGGGCAGTGCCTACTATTCCGGCTCATGCACCGAAAATTAGGTACAGGGTCCCAATGTCTTTGTGGTTAGTTGAAAATAGTCATCGGTTAATGAAGGTCATAGGTAAGATGGCTGAGTGTATAAGCGTTAGGCTGTAGTCCTTTTTACAGAGGTTTAATTCCTCTTCTTATCGACTCTGTAGTGAAGTTCATAGTGAGTTGCAAGCTCATTGATGTGCATGGGCCATGCACCGGGGTCTATTAGGCAGAAGCCTGTTGGTTTGGGCATATAGCTGTTAACTATAGTATCGTGGGATCGAAGCCCATCTGTCTAGGGGTAAAGTCCTAGCTTAATTAAAGCATCTGAGTTGCATTTAGAAGATGCAGGGTAGTATCCTGCGGACTTTAACAGAAACTAAGAGAGTTTAACTCTTGTTTAAGGCTTTGAAGGCCTTCGGTTTAAGTAATCCTAAGTTTCTTTAAATCGCGGAGAGAATTATTGGAGAGATGGGGAGTAGTACGAGTGATAGGGTGGTTAGGGCGGCAACTGAGGTGTTGACTGGTTTGTGGACATGTCACTGTTTTACGTGATTTGTAGTGTGAGGGGGGAGTGTGATTGTTGCGCAGTATGCCAGGCGAAGGTAGAAAAATAGTCCCAGAAGCGAGAGAAGAGAGATGATCGTTGCTGCTGGGGCCATGTCCTGTTTGGTTAATTCTTGAATAATGAGTCACTTTGGGAGGAAACCAGTCAAAGGGGGCAGGCCGGCTAAAGATAATAGCGTCAGTAGGAGAATTGCATTAAGTGATGGTGTTTTCGTTCATGCGGTCATTAATGTTGATAGTTTTAGTACTTTCATTGAGCTAAAGGTCAGGAAGACAGCTGCAGTTATTAGGGTATATAAGTAAAAGTTAAGTAGGGTAAGTTTTGGGTTATAAGTAATGATAATGGCCATTCAGCCTAGGTGGGAGATAGAAGAGAAGGCTATGATTTTTCGAATTTGTGTTTGATTCAGTCCTATTCATCCTCCTAGGGCAGCGGAGAGGATAGCCATGGTGGTGAGTAGCGTGGGGTTCAGCGACTGGGAGACCATGTAAAGTAGGGTAATTGGTGGGAATTTTATGGCTGTTGATAGAAGGAGACTGGTAGTTAGTGAGGATCCCTGCAGTACCTCTGGAAATCAGAAGTGAAATGGTGCCAACCCAAGTTTCATTGAGATAGCTGCGGTTAAGACTGTGCATGACACTGGGTGGGTTAATTGGGTAATATCTCATTGACCCGTGTGTCATGCGTTGGTTATACTAGAGAATAATACCAGGGCTGAGGCGGCTGCTTGTACCAGAAAGTATTTGGTTGCAGCCTCGATGGCCCGTGGGTGATGGGATTTTGAAATTAGGGTAAGACAGCGAGTGTGTTGATTTCAAGACCGGTTCAGGCCAAAACTCAGTGATTGCTCGAGATTGTAATGGTCGTTCCTAGAAGTAGGGCTGATAATAAACACTAGTTTTGCTTGGGGGTTCATTAATAGGGGAAGGGGTTTAAACCATCATTTTCGGGGTATGGGCCCGATAGCTTACTTAGCTGACCCTACTAGAAAATAATATAAAGGAAGTATAGAGGGTTTTGATCCCTCTTGTGTAGGTTCAATTCCTACTTTTCTAAGCTCTAGGAAATGAGAGGGACTGGTGCACCTCTATGTTCACTTTATCATAGTGACCCTTTGAATGTTCAGGCACATTTCCTTATGGTCTATCTTAGATTGGGGGTAGGCCTGCATAGCAGATTGGCATGCTAATATTCATAAGCATAGGGCAAGTGTTAGGGGCAGGAAGTTTTTTCATAAGAGGTGCATTAGTTGGTCGTATCGGAACCGTGGGTAGAGGCACGGATTCATAAAAAACCCCGCTGATAGGAGAAGCACTTTTGTAGCCAGGATTATTGGAAATAGTTCTTGTGGGGGGTTGAACAGGCTAGGGTTGAAGAAGAGAATTGCGGTTAACGTATTCATGAGCATGATATTGGCGTACTCGGCTAAGAAAAATAGGGCAAATGGCCCCTGCCGCATACTCCACATTAAATCCTGATACTAGTTCCGGATTCTCCTTCTGTTAGATCAAATGGGGCGCGATTTGTCTCAGCTAAGGTGGACACATATCACATTATAGCCAGGGGTCAGCAGAAAAAATCAGATAGAAGAGTTCTTGGGTTACTGCTAGGGTGTTTAGAGTATATCCTCCGCTCAGTAGGATAATAGATAAGAGAATGATTGCTAGGGTAACTTCATATGAGATGGTTTGGGCTACTGGCTCGCAGTGCTCCAATTAAGGCGGTTTTTGAATTAGAAAGCTCACCCCGATCATAGGATGGAGTATTAACTGGCTAGGTTGAATATGGTGAGCAAAAATAGGTAAGCCCAAGGTTGAGAATCGGCTAGGGAAAATGGGAAATGGGAAGAGGAATTCAAATGGAAAATTGGCCAGTAGAAGGGCAATACTGGAGTAGTAATAAACAAAGACTGGCGAAGATGTCGACAGGTCGAACCGGGCCTCTTTGATGAATAATTTAACCTCCGCTGCTTAACTGGTTGGGAAGCCCAAATGGTCCTACGACATTTGGCCTTTTTCGACCTTGCAATGTACGCTTAAGATTTTAACGTTCTACCTAGGGTTAGAAAGGCTATCGGCAATTAAGATGGGAATAGCGGTAGGAGAGGGCTTATGATTAGAAGTTAATTAACGATAGGACATGGTTGATCATTGGGGGTAAAAGCTAGGGAGAGGATTTGAACCTCTGATCTAAAAGGACTTAAGCCTTTTGCATTTTCCGAGCTCTGCCACGCTAGCTTGGTCCTTTTCTAGGACGTGGTTGGTGTGATAGCCTTTCGTAATTTAGTTGGGTTCATTACTTAAGGCGGAGGCTTGCCTGTAGTATTGGCCTCACTTTTCCTATCCTTTCGGTACTGGGAAGAGTTCATCATAGATAGAAAACCGACCTGGATTGCTCCGGTCTGAACTCAGATCACGTAGGACTGTTAATCGTTGAACAAACGAACCCTTAGGTAGCGGCTGCACCACTAGGATGTCCTGATCCAACATCGAGGTCGTAAACCTCCCCGTCGATACGGACTCTCGGAGGAGATTGCGCTGTTATCCCTGGGTAGCTTGGTCCATTGGTCAATTATATTGGGTCTGGTTGCTATTCGCCACGTTGAGATGTCGCTCTTAGTCTAGAGTTATGGTCCAATATTTGGAGGATTTGTTTTCTCCAAGGTCGCCCCAACCGAAAAATGCATGCCAGTTCCTTATAAATGCGTGAAACCCAGTGGGAGTGAATGTGATTCAGGGTGGCTGCTGATTTTAAAGGTTCCACAGGGTCTTCTCGTCTTATGTTGTTTATCCCTGCTTTTGCACAGGGAGATCAATTTCACCGATCGCCTGTAAGAGACAGTTAAGACCTCGTTTAGCCCATTCATACAGGTCTCGATTTATGAGACAATTGATTGCGCTACCTTTGCACGGTTAGGATACCGCGGCCGTTAAACCTCAGGTCACCGGGCAGGCATCACCTTCAATACTTGTTTATTGTTTGCTGAAGCGCTATGTTTTTGGTAAACAGTCGGGCCTTGACGTGCTTGCCTAGTTCCTTTTACAGGTTTTAATCTTTCTTAGTAGACGCTCCCTTTGTCGGGTTAACAATATACCTGATACTCTGCTTGTTTGATTTTTCGTATCTTGGGGGGTTTGTTAATAATGTACTGATGTAAGCTCGCGTCGTAGAGGGGATATCCCTGGTTACTCATTCTAGCATTAATTCTCCTATTTACGTATAGGTTAGCCTGTTAATGATGAGGGAGTCATAAAGTTTTATATATTTTTTTAGTGAAGAGCTTTGACGCACTCTTTGTTGATGGCTGCTTTAGGGCCCACAGTATACCTTCTATAGGTTATTTATCCGCTCGTAGAGATTGTATCTTTTTTAAAGGAGCTGTCCCCCCCTTTAAATTTGCCCTTAATTCGCTTCATTAGGGTTCTTTGAGTTTCCCTTTGGAGAAGAATTAAGAGTGAACTAAGATTCGTTTCACAGGCAACCAGCTATCACCCAGCTCGATTGGCTTTTCACCTCTACTAGCAAGTCATCCCACTCTTTTGCCACAGAGACGGGTTCGCTCAATTAATAGCTGCTCACAAGTAAGCTCGCTTGGGTTTCCGGGGAGGCAAACTTAAATTCATTTTGCTTGGTTTTCTTGCTAGACCATGATGCAAAAGGTACAAGGGTTGATCTTTGCTGTTTATAGCTTAGGTTATTTCATTATTATTTCATCCTTCCCTTACGGTACGTTGTCTCTATCGCTCCAATAGGTGTCTTTTCTATCGCCTATACTAAGACTATCAAATGCTTTGGTTGGGTGTATTGTAGTAGCTTTGTTATTCCAGGTCATGTGTGTTGGGCTAGAATTTGGCATCAAGACGATCTGGTGGTAACAGACATCTTTCAGGTGTAAGCTGAATGCTTTTCTTAAAGCTACGTCTTGAGTTTTCTAAGTGCACCTTCCGGTACACTTACCTTGTTACGACTTACCTCATCTTCGGCTGAGTAACGTATTAATGTATTTAGGGGATTGGTCGCTTACGAGGAGGGTGACGGGCGGTATGTACGTGTCCCAGGGCCGGCTTAAAGAGGGCTCGATTGTCCCACTTTACTGCTAAATCCGCCTTCCAGGGGCTATTTCATGCCCCTTTGCCGTGGTGTTCTAATCTAGAAAATGTAGCCCATTGCTTCCATTCCATAGGCTATACCCTTGACCCTGTCTTATTAGTGTGGTTGGACTATTGCGCCCACTGTTGAGCCATCAGGGGGGGTGGACTGGAGACGGCGGTATATAGGCTGATTTGGCAAGAAATGGTCGGGTATATCGTGGATCATCCGATTACATAACAGGCTCCTCTAGGTGGGTTTGGGACACCGCCAAGTCCTTAGAGTTTTAAGCGTTTGTGCTCGTAGTTCTCTGGCGGATGCTCAAGTAGATCAGGGCATCAAGATTTAGGGCCAGGCATAGTGGGGTATCTAATCCCAGTTTGGGCCCTGGCTTTCGTGGATTTCAATGAATCGTTAGTTTAAGATCTTCTTTGGTAGTTGGCCTTATGAGCATCATGGGCTTGTTACAGCTCAGTTGCTTTTTAATCTTAATTACTTAGATAACATGCTACCACCCTTTACGCCGTCTAGTAATGTTAATTTGGGTCTCCTGTATGACCGCGGTGGCTGGCACAGGATTTACCGACCCTTGGAAGGTTGCTATGACTAAGTCAAGTTTACACTCATTGCTTAATGTTTACTACTGCTGAGTACCCGTGTGGGTGTGGCAAATGCAAGGCGTCTTGGGCTACAATTATGGGTGTGCCTGATACCCGCTCCTATCGACTTGGTTAAAGGATGCCTAGGGCTTACTCACTGGAATGCGGATACTTGCATGTATATGTCTAGCAAAAACCAACAGTAAGGTTAGGACTAAGTCTTTTGTCCATGGGTGTTTGTGGCAGCCATCTTGACATCTTCAGTGTCATGCTTTGTCTATAAGCTACATGGACGTTTGGGGATGCTGTTTTTGTTTGTTTTTGTTTGTTTTTGTTTGTTTTTGTTTGTTTTTGTTTGTTTTTGTTTGTTTTTGTTTGTTTTTGTTTGTTGGTTGATTTCTTGGGTTGATCATATTAAGTGCGTGGAAGTTTGTTGTGGTGTGGGGTTTTAGGGTTTTGTCATGTAATTGTTTGTTAAATCTACGTGATGAATGCGGGGTAAAGGGGTGCGTCCGTTGGGTTGTTGTTTAGGTGTAAAATAGGGGAATGTTATGTGCGAACGAATGGACGATAAAATGCTTGGACAATGTAGGGACATATCATACAATAGCGAATAAACGCGTTCGTTTGTTTTGTCAAAATTAAAAAATAAAAACGAACGATAAAAAAAGGGGGGTAAAAATGGGGGTTTAGGTAACAGTTCCTAGAAATTGGAGTAAAAAAAAATATGTCCGGCGACCATTACACCATTAGCTACTATATAGGTAGCTGGGGGACCCACCATGAATGGGGTTAAAGTGCATCAGTGCCAAGTTTGCGACGACCTTATCCGCAGACCATGACGATTGATACACCCGGGCTCCGAGCCGTACGGTAATCATATGATGGACATGTCAAGAGGAAGATATCTCCTGCTACGCACTTGAAGGGCTTATTGAAGAGACCCCAGAAAGAAAACAAG